>JADRCC010575167.1:8726-36968 GCA_019843855.1 Hylomyscus alleni | reverse complement strand
TATATATATATGTGTGTGTGTGTATATATACACACATATATATATATTTATGTATATGCACACATAAAATTGAAGCAAGCCTTTCCCCACTCATTACCAAAATATTTTTTTTTGTGACAGGAACCCAGTGAACAAATTTTAGGATTTATACTGGGGAAACTGTTTGGCCACACAGTCCCAACTAGCAAGCAAGCACTTAACAAAGAAATTGATTCTCAATTCCACTGAGGATAAATATTACAAATCCACTGTGCAGCTAAGCTCTGAAGTTAGTTCCCTGTGTGACTACCCTGGTGCATAGATAAGATGAGGGTAAAGCTTAACCAAGAAGTTTATGGGTGGAACACACTCAAGTGTATTATACATCCATGGGGGAATTTTGCAAAGAGAGAGAGAGAGAGAGAGAGAGAGAGAGAGATTTGGCTACAGTCTCAGTCTATTTACACCCGTTTGTAGGATGAGGGTCATGAAGGCAGAGGAAGGAATTTCATTCCATGAGCGTCTAATTCAAAATATTAGAAATTATTCTTCATTCTAGGCCATGTGGAAAAACAAACTGAAAAATAGGATAAGATCTCTCTCTCTCTCTCTCTCTCTCTCTCTCTCTCTCTCTGGTTTTAGTAATACTAATAAAAAGTTCACAAGTATCACACTAGCAAGAGTAGATTAATTGGCTTAGGTATGAAATTTTCAAACAGTCTGGTGGATGAAAATGATTCCCTATTATAGAGAAAACAAAGGGTATAGGACTTTGACGAGGGCCTTGTATATCTTTAAAATATTTTGTATGAATTTTCCTTCCTTTCATTTACTTCTATCTCCTTCCCCGAGTATGGAAGTAGTGCTGCTTGTTGTTAAGCATTCCCTGGGAAGAGGCGCTAACCTTGCACTGCTTTTAAGTATAATGTACATTTTTCATTTTAAATGGGGGTTCATAATGACATTGTGTAGAAGGGATTCCAGGTCTCCCTGGTTATCACCATGTCTCCTTGAGCTGCGCTTCTGGAAAAAAAATTCGAAGAAGGTAGCTCTCTGGAATGAATAAATTCTGTAGCCTGCCGGTAATTATTTATTAAAATAGATTAAAGAAATAGACTAAAAAGGAGCCTGCCACCCGTGTTAGAGAGAACATAATAAGAGTACATAGAAAGGGAAAATTAACACCAGGGAGAAAAGAATGTAAGATATGCGTGTTCAATAAGACAGCCATCTCGGCATTGTTGGCTCACGGGCAGACACACTCCTGGGTTTTTCATTCTGCACGGTGGGCTGTGCTGATGAAAATGTGGGTTACTAATACGGATGTGTATGTCTCTAATTAACATTAGAATTGAGTGGTAAACATAACCAGGAGAGAATTCAACAGAGTAATGGGCTAAAAGAAGCCGGAGTATCAAAGGAGGGGAAGGAGGCGGGTTCGAAGGAACTCCTCAGCCTTTCTTCAGATGGGTTTAATTTTGTCACTTGAGTCAAAACTGGAAACCCGATTTCTAGTACAATCGCTTCTGTGTTTAGTGAGTGTTGCAGACTCTTTAGTACAGGGGAATTTTATAAACTTGGCACCTCATCATCAAGCCATCTCGGGGGTCAACTTCCCGTTTGTACTTTTAGCTCTAAAGCAAGTACTTTGACAGCGTCGTCTGATATGTAAGATTCACCGTAGATTCTGAGATGAGCTTTCAAAGTTAATCCCTCACCAACACACCCATTTGTCTCTTCATGTTTAAACCGCAACGTTCTATTAACTTTTATCAAATGCAATAGAATTCTTTAACAAGGCATCAAGCTAAATGTAAGTGTGTGTTGATTCTGCGTTTTGTTTTGTTGTTGCTGTGGTGCCTGTCTGTGAGACTTGGGGGTGAGCGCAGTCGGAACAGGAAAGGCTTAGGTTATTGTCCATGCTGATCTTACTCGTGTGTTCCTTTTAAAAATACCAAATGCATAACTGGAAGTGCCATTTGTGGACAGTTGCCTTAAAATATTTTAAACCATATTTAAATCATATTTAGCTAAAGAAAAAAAAAAAAAACTCGCCACCTACTTTTTTCCAAAAAAGATATGCTAGCATATATTTTCACTGTTTTATATCAACTTCATCATGCTATTTGGATGGAATAATGCGCTGCGATGCTTATTATGGGGAAAAAAAACAGAATACAAATGCACACAGTAAGAGGAGATGCTTCTAGGAAAACAAACATTTTTGTCTTTTATATTTTTGAAGACGATTTAATCAAAACAATAACATGATTCATTGGATAAGCTAGTAACTAAAAAAAAAAAAAATGGCATTTAATTTCCTTTTGTATCCATAGGGCTAATGCAAGCTACATGCTTTGGAGGCAAAGAAAAAAAATCTTCTGCATTCTTTAGCCACAGGAATACTCGAGAATTTCAACAGAGCTCAAGTATGATCCTTGTGTTTAATCAATTTAAGGACAACTCTCTTTCTTGGTAATATTTAATGCTTAGCCCCAAAAATTGTATCAAAAGAAAATTTACATTTCCAGTGTAATAGACCTTTCCTTGTTAATTTGCTGGGGGTGGGAGGGTGGGGGGGAAATGCATACAAATGTATCTAGAGAAATGCTTTGCATCTGCAACATAATCAGATGCAGGCATGGCAGGCTTCTGAGCTCTGCACAGTGGACCAAGAGCCAGCGGCTTGCCAGTTTTGAGGCTCAGAAAAGCAGAGACCTCATGAAAATGCACAGCCTGAATTCTCATCGCAGCGGGTCGCCTCGCCACAAAGTTATTGCCAGGGGGACAGTGTTCATTAGCTTCACCAATTCTGTACTTCTGTTTATCTGTCTATTACCATCTTAGCAAAGTAAATCATTCCTAGTTTTCCCAGATCCAGTCCCTTCTCCTCCCTCCAAAACCCAACATTTGTTACCCATAAACAGGGAAATGCTCTAGGACAAGGGTAATAGCTTAAATTGAATTTTCCTAATGATTTAGTGAATCCTAGCATACATTTTTACTTTGTTGTTTAGACTCAAGAAGGCATAAAATCTCCACCATCTATTTATCATGTAGTTATTTTAATGTAAACATGTGTCCATTTAGATGAAGTGTTTTCATTATTAAGCTAATTCCAGCATGTCTCAGATAGACCATGAGAAGTGGGCAGAGCTCCGGCTGACAGTACCAAACCTGTCTTGGCTCAGCCTGCTGTCAGATACGTCTTCATTAGGTTTTGTCATTCACCGGTGGCAAATGCTGTATAAATGGAATGACGATCAGGCCCGCCTTGATAACTTGTCTTATCTCATTAGTTTTCACATCAAAGTTAATCAGCAATGTGAATTGTAATTGCTAGAGGAGACAATGCGTAGATCGCTGGTTGCCCCCCCCCGCCCATGGCATCTTGAAACATCAGCAGGCTGGTTGGAGCAGATAGGCTCGGAACGAAAAATGATGTGGAAGGCATAATAAGCAAGCTGCTCAGAATTAATGAGCTAACCCAATAAGAAAAGAATGGCCAATCAATGTGAGTTGGGCAAATATAATTTAGAAATAATTGCTTGATTGGTTGCCTATAGTAGACTGATTTGACCACACACAAGGATTAAGAATTAAGATGTCAAGGCAAAAAAATAATTTGGCAACTGAGGGCATGTAATTTTTGTGTCCTTCTTTTTATGATTGAAAGAGATGTGTGTTTGATATGCTATTCGCCAGAATGAAAACATTAGACACCCTCTTGTTCTCTTTCTGCTTCTGCACAATGAAGACCCATTCAGAACACAATTGTGATACTCCTGAACAGGACATGAAGAAGGTGTGGGGAGAGAGAGAGAGAGAGAGAGAGAGAGAGAGAGAGAGAGGGAGGGAGGGGCTTCACTCAAAGGATGGGTGGGTTGGTACACAAAGCATTTGCCTCTATTTTGAGCTAAAACTTGACCAGGATGCTAAAGTGATGGATGCAGAGATCTGACAAATATATCAATTGTCTGTCTTAGGTAGGCCTAAAGAGTTCTGCTCACAGCCTACATGTTCCTAATGCAATATTTTTTCTGACAGCTATTCACCAATTAGCAAAGGGCCCTGGCTGTATTCTTCTGTCTAAACTCCGGGAAGGTTCAGCCAGAAGGTAAATTTGCTTTGATCTACATTACACCTAATTGAGTCACAAGCAATGTCTCTATCCCAACATCAAGAAATGTGAAAATGTTAGATTATTTCACTGGGGATTAAACCTAATTTTCCCGTGTTCTGCATTAACCTATTAGGCTGGCTAATCTGCATTGCTAATGTGGCTGAGGCAGCTGTCACAGCTAAAGAAAAACATGATCATGCAATCCTTGAATGAATGATTCCCAGCCTGATTAGTCTTAGTGAAGTTAGCTGAGCCCCGGTGATAAGGAAGGAAAATTCCCAGGTTGCCAATAGCTTTGAAAATTATCAGACTGTAGGCAAAAATACACCTCATGATTCACAGGCTTCGGTCCAAATGCCGAGTTGAGTGACATTATTTAAGACTGACGAAGGCTAACTCGAGTTGTCACTCGCATAAATGTTTGTGTTTATTTTTAAGAGACTGATGTAATGGACGCAGATTTAAATGCTAATAGAAGCCAGCCAGACACATAAAACCCCAGGCGTTGTTACACTGTTGGTCTTTTATTAACATAGATTAAATTGTAATATTTTCTAGATAAATTGGCAGAATCAGAAAGATGCATTGCCCCCCAGGACGCTGGAAAAGAACGACTTCTGCCAAGACTTCTGGGCTTCTCATACATGTAGCGATTTGTTTACACGCCTACCATTCTCTTTCATTACCCATTTTTAAAATGGAAATTAGGGGAAAAATATATTCAGAAGGACAAGCGTTGTTTTCCACAGCTCTCTGGCCAGAACCACCTTCTCAGCTTGCCTGTTTAATTTCAAGGATGCAGCAGTGCGTTCTTCCAGCCCTATATTTTGTTTACTGAGAGACAGGGTTTGCTTTCCCCTCCCCATTTGATTTCAGCAGCCAAGAAGCCACCATGATGGGTCCCCTTCAGATGTAGAGAATGTTCAGGAGACTTTGGGTGGTTGCAAATAGATCCTGGAGTCCATCTAATCCGATTAGCAGTTCTGCACAATAGGCCTGCCCAGCCCATTGTGGACAGAGGCCTTTACTTTATTTGTTTCTATTAGCCCAAGAATCGGTTATCAGAAAAGTGGAATTTTGCCCCCATCAGATTGCTCAGACAATCAACAGAAAACCAACGAGGAAATAGTCTAATGTGTCAATATTTATCTTCTGGGCCTAATTGTCCCCAGAGAGGACTTGTTGAGTGTGTAAAGTTGGCAGTCTTGGTTTATCTGTAAACCTGATTGTTTTCCCATTGTGTACGCCCCAGAGCAGCTACTGTCCGGGTGATCACATCCGGGGCAGCGAGAGCACTGGCTAGCAAATAAAGGCATGTTAAGAGTCTAAGAAGAAAGGGTAGGAGAAGCCAGAAGACCCCTTAAGGATAAGAAAGAAGGCAGTCCCCAGTCACCAGCAAGAAGCCGTTTGGGACTGGATTCCAAACACTGGGGAAGGGGAGACCACGCCCTTCACTTCCTCCTTTCATTCCCAGGAAGCATGCCTCTGCAGGTAGAACTCTCTTCCTTGTTTTTTTTTTGTTTTTGTTTGCCTCCTGTTAATTACAGGTTTTGGTGCTACCTCCATGACAGTGGTAACCACTGGTAATATAACATTTTGGGTTTGTTTTTTGTTTTTTTTTTTTTTTTGGACAGGGTCTCACCAGGTAGCTCTGAATTCCTGGAACTCATAGTGTAGCCCACCCTGGCCTGGATCTCACTGAGCTCCACTAGCCTCTGCTTCTCCAATAATGGCATTAAAGGTGCGTGTGACACAATTGGAGCATTTCTTACCTACCTGATTCTGTTCCGCACACCTGCTGGTGAATTTTTTTCCCCCCAGGCCGTCAATGGATGGCTCCTATTCTTAAGCCCATTTTACAAAGAGTCACCCACGCCCAGAGGCTAACTTACCATAACTCACCAGAGGCTGTAGACTTAGACCTCAGACCTCTGGTTCCTAAGTGCCATCTACTGAACAGAGTCCCAGTCCAGACCTAGAGAGCCAATGGCTCCTCGAATGCTGATTCTTGAGCACACTCCCTTTCCCATTCCCTAGAACCTTCTTCCTTTTTCCATAACTGCCCCTCCTCCTCAAGCCCACTACAATAGCAGAAATGGTGTGCAAGCCTGTGGAGCTCACAGCTCCATGGACCAAGTGTTTTCAATAACACTACAAGGCTCAGTCTTCCCAGTATCTGTTCACAGAAGACGGGGCAGAAATTTCGATTATCCAAGCCTCCTTTAGGCCTCTCAGACCACAGTGACACTTGAGTCAGTGACGATCGCTTGTGAGCAGTCACGCCTCAGCAACTTATCTGAACTGGGAACAATGGCTGTGGACAGACCCCCTTGCCCCTGCTCAGCTGAAAGGCCGCCTCCCCTCTGGTTCCATGAGATGAGACATGGCTCCTGAATCTTTCTGAGGAGACAGCAATTCTATCTAATCACTCGACACAGCACCCGCTATATTGGCTGCACAGAGTCATCATCTCCGCCTGGAATTCTTCCTAACTCCAGCCTGTTGCACAAGTTAACGGTTTTTTTGCTTTTCCAGCAGGATCTGATAGCATTTCAGAGAGCCTTTGTATGACTCGATATCACAGGATCACTGTACCTGTGTGGGGATGTTAACAAACCTGTGTTATGAAACCCTGATACTATCTTTCAGTAAATTAAATCTGTCTTCCCTATGAATAGCAGAGTTAAGAAAGCTGAGACAAATTCCTTTTTAAAAAATACTTCTTTGAATTCTGTATTACTCACGTATCGATTTTCTAGTAATTCTGCCGGGCTCATTCCTCCACTAATAATGTAATATCATGATGCCAAACATATTTTTGAATTACGATAATAGCTTCTTAGAAAGCCATTAACCTCAGCATTGATCACAGGTCTAGTTGTATGCCAACAGGATGCTCAGTGATGTTTGACACGAGTGTAAATGTCGCATTGCTGTTGTAACAGGCTACCACAAACATAGTGACTTAAAATAGTCAGGACCTGTTTCCTGACAGTTCTGCAGGTCAGACGTTCTAAGTGGGCCCTCATGGACTGAACACCAAGGGAGGAGCTGGACTGATTTCTTCTAGAAGCTTCAGAGGGAATTTGTTTCTGGTCTCTTTTGGATGTTGGAGATCATGCATTCTAGGGCTGCTCCTTCTTCAGCCTTGGCCCTGATACTCTCATTAATTCCCCTCTAGTGTCCTGTCTCTGTCAGGCCCATCCAGACTCTGCAGTGTAATCTCTGCATTTTTAAGACTCTGAGCTTGATCACATCTAAATGGCCTTTGTGGGGTATAGTACACAATGTTAGAGTAGGAAAAACCTCTACCAGTTAAGAGACTAGAATCTCTGACCTTGGTGGAGACCTAATATTCTAATTGGACCAGGGCAATCATGAAAGCAAGAGACCAACCCTAGGTCCACTAAGGCTGACCTTACCTTAAACCATGTATTCTAGTTAGTTTTCTATTGCTGTGATTAAACACCATGACCAAAAGCAACCTAGGAAGGAAAGAGTATATTTGGAGTCAGGGTAGAAACTCAAGGCAGGATCTAGAGACAAGAACTGCGATAGAGGCCATGGAGGAATGCTGCTTAGCTTACTGCCTTACTCTCTATGGCTTCCTCAGCCTGCTTTCTTATAAAACCTGCCTAGAGATGACACCACCCACAGTGGGCCAGAACCACCACATCAATCATTATGTTGTTTTTTTTTTAAAAGTCCCATAGACTTGGACAGAGGAAGGAACATTCTAGTGTTACTGTATGAAATTGTGATGAACTAGCACTTGTATATTTTCCCAGGTTTGCTCTAAAACATACCACCATCATGGTACCCTAAAGTGGTCACCACATTACTGGTTGTAATTCAGAGAAATCAAAAAAACATGCATAGAGCATAAAGAACCAATACTGCCCATCTGTTGGTCTGCTTGGATCTGCTAACTCAGATAGCCCTAGCTTTCAACTCCATAGCCATCAAGTAGCCTAAGTTGCTTATTTGTGGGTACACTCATCCACACAGGAACCAAATCTATGGTTGTTCCATCCTTAACCAGCTTCCATAATTACAGTTACATCTGGACATGAAACCACTAATAGTTGTCCCAACATAATCCACATCTTCATAATAATTAGAATAATTGCCTTTAGATTACCAGCACAAAGAGCCAAAAATAATCAGGTTCGTGGCTTCAGTTCAGTGAACCATTTCTTCTGCCCCACTGTACTAAAAAAAAAAAAAAAAAAAAAAAACCCTTCTTTAAGCCAGAACCTCTGAATGAACAGAGAAAATGGTCAGAAGACAGGAAGTACAACACCTAAAAGTGGATAACTAGGAGTGAGAGGAAGGAGTGTCAATCATCCTAACTAAGGTTTCTTGGTTTCCCCATTCATGAATTTGATAGAGACATAGCACTCTATAGTATTTTCTCAGTGAATATACTGTATCCTAGACAAGAGCACCTTAATTCCTTCAGTGGATACTCTGTCATCTCTTTGGGCTGGCTATTTCTGTTGATAGCAATGGATCCCATGGTCATTTGCCTATTGTACCACATTCTTTGCCACTAAACTGTCCATTATGTGAGACAACAATGTTCAGGGGATCCATGTAGTTACTCAGATAGTCTGTCAGCCCTAAGAAAGTAATGTGGAAGCATTGAGTTCAAGGAAGGCAAACCTAAGTTCAGAGTGTTATTGACTTAGATAAGAACAAATTACTTCCCCTTTTGGGATGGAAGGAGTTTGGTAAAACCAGCCTGCTGTCTAAGAGTCTGAGGGTGGTGTCTAGGTTTCTTCAGCTGTTGAGACAAATCCAATATGTGGCAGAAGCTAGATAATGCAAACAGAGTGTCCATCTCTGCTGCTATGGTGATCAACATAGGAAGTCACATCATGAACACTGGATTTTCCTTGGAAAAGAGTTGGGTGACATTCATGGGAAGAGTCATCCAGTAGAAAGAGCCTGCCTTAAAAGGACATTGGGATAAGACGCAAAAATATGATATTCACAGGTAAACTCATATACCCATCCCCCTGACTGCTCTCTCCTCCTTTATCCAATCTTGTTCTTTCCTCTGCTCAACCAGCTAACCCATTCACTACTATGAAGGAATCCACACATATTCTTAGTTCCCTTCTCTCTCAATACAAAGTAGACAATCACTAGTTCCTTCCACTAAGAAGTCTTTCCTTTATCGCATTATGAGGAATAGCACAGGGTGGAGCTCTCATGAAAGCAGCAGTCCATTTCAGTCAGCACCAGCTTGTCACACTCTCCTCCATATGGATCCGACCCACGTATATCCTTCCTCCATGATGCTGTCTTCCCCGTTCCTACTTCATTGAAGCAAATGAGTGCATGGATGTGAGGTGTTAGAGATTGTGATGGTTTATATATACTTGGCCCAGGGAATGGCACTATTAGGAGGTGTAGCCTTATTGGAGTAGATGTGGTCTTGTTGGAGTAGGTGTGTCACTGTGGGCATGGGCTTTAATATCCTCACCCTAGCTGCCTGGAAGTCAGTCTTAGCAGCCTTCAGATGAAGATGTAGAACTCTCAGTTCCTCCTGAACTATGCCTGCCTGGATGCTGCTATGCTCCTACCCTGATGATAATGGAAACTTCTGAACATATAAGCCAGCCCCAATTAAATGTTGCCCTTATAAAAGTTGCCTTGGTCATGGCGTCTGTTCATAGCAATGAAGCCCTAGGACAGAGCTACAGAAACAGTTTGCACGGATGTCTAAATGTCTTAGTCCATTTTCTGTTGCTGTAACGAAATAAGTAAGTTCTAAGACTAATTGATAGTGTGGTGTATTTCGTTTGGAGGCTGGAAAGTCTAAGAACATGAAGCCGGTCATCTGGTAAGGGCCTTATTGTCATACAATAACACAATGGAAGGGATCACATGACAAGACAGAGAAAGCACCTAGTTGAAGTCATTTCCCCTTATACTAGAAAACCCCTGATGACTTATAGGTCCCTACCTGTAAGACCTTATCTAATCTTAATCCCAAAGGTTACATACAGTCAAACAGCATTACCACGTGACTTTTGATGTTAAGTTCCCAGCACATGAATTCAGGGGTAAATACCTGACCCATAGCACTGGACTATCTATTTGACAATGTGTGTTCTGGAATTATTCAGGCCCAATCCCTATAGACTTTTGCAGCGTGCATTAGAATTGTGCTTTGTCAGCCTACCCACTGGGTATGCTAAAACTAGGGATATTCATTCATATTGGCAATTGACGTTGCATAGTTACTCCACGTTCCGGGGTCAGGTGACGAAAGATTAGAAACACTTTCTTGGTACTGGTGGCATATCCTTGCTTGGGAACCCTTAGGACTAGGGCCAAAACTCTACTCTGAGGACTTTTTTTTAAAAAAAAGAAAATTCTAGACAACATCTTTATCTACCACAGGTACATCTGAAGTTCTCAGGTCTGGTGATTATACAACCTGAGCAAAATGAGCTTACTTTAAACTTTCCTGAAGACCAGACTCATGGGAGAGAAAAAATTCATAGCAGTATTTGTAACTACAATTTATGCTTCTCCCAAGAGCCATGAAGACTCAGCAAATTCCGTTCCTTTCTCTTGAAGGAAGGAGGTGTGAAAAACAAGGGCCTGAGTTTCTCACTGGAAAGGATGCCTCTGCCTGCTTATGGACCATTGAGCTCCTGACGACTCCATTGATAGAATGGTCCTCTAGAGATCTTTGTAAGGATTGTTGGACACCTTCTTGTAAAATATTTTTAATTAACATGCTTAGAACATTTGTAGTGTACTGTTTACCAGCTCCTGACAATAGAAGCTTTTGTGATTTATATTGTGACAGAGAACAGGAAAGTCTACATATCCCAGGGGAAATGTATGCTACTGTCCTTACCACACAAAAGACATTGCTTTTGCGGCCTTTTTCTGATGGGAATTAAAAACAGTATGTTCACGGGTGCAGTGGTCACGTATGAGCTTCCAGAGGCGATATTTATTTATCCCAATAAGAATCAGCATTCAGCCTGCAACTGTGCTATGCCATCTGGCTAAGTCTGTGGTGCCTCCCTGTGACCATTTTTGCAGTTTCCTACAAATGAATTGGATGATAATCATTTTTAAAGTCTTTGAAAGTGACCGGGGCTCTCCTGGGATGTGTTCTTCTGGTTGATTACCTTAGCCTGGACAGAAGAAGAACAGTTTCAGGCCTTTTGCTTGGACCCTTCCATCATCCCTCTTAATCCTCACAGCAGGGAGTCAAGATGAGAATCCAGCCTGCAGCTGATACCCCCATCCTGGTGATGCATGTGAACGGGGAAGAATAACTCATCAGCTGGGGGTGAGGACATTTTGGACACTCTGTGATTGTAGCCAGAATTCTGTTTGTTACCTGGCATATACATAAACTGCACTCTAATAAGTGTCCGTGAGGCAGCTTTGGGTTCTATAGCATTCCATATTTAGACTCTATATTGTCAGTATAGGTCTATATCAGTAGCTAGCTCAAGACCTAGGTATAGCCTTTGCCCTAGTGTATAGGTAATGTGTGGCAGTTTGAATAGGTTTGGCCCCATAGATTCATGTATTTGAATGCTTGACCATAGGGAGTGGCACTATTAAGTGTTGCGGCCTTTTTGGAGGAGATGTGGTCTTGTTAGAGGAAGTGCATCACTGTGTAGGTGGGCTTTGAGATTTCCTAGTGCTCAGGCTCCACCCGGTGTGGAAGATAGTCTCCCCCTGGCTATCTTTGTATCAAGATGTAGACCTCTCAATTCCTTCTCCAGCACCAAGTCTACATGCACGCTGCCATTCTTCCTGACAGAGGATAATAGACCGAACCTCTCAAACTGTAAGCCAGACCCAATTAAATGTTTTCCTTTAGTTGCATTGGTAATGGTGTCTCTTCACAGCAATAAAACCCTAAGACACTCTGGAAAGAGCAGAGGTGGTTCAGTTAGAAGAAAGCAAAATATAAGACAAGAAAAGTTCATAGAAGGAAATGGGGAAACTGAAAACAATTGTAGAGACACTGAAATAACATGGACTTTGGGTCTGTGTGTGTCTGGGCTGATCCCTGTCCACTACTTTATTGGCTGGGTAACATTAAACATTTAGAAGGTAGGGTCCTTGAAGTCTACCTTTCAGGAGCATTCCAAACCAATGTATATGCTGTATAATAGGGGTCAACACAAAGCAGGCTGACAGCAAACAGCTACTATTTCTCTCAGGTTATCAATGAGGTATCCCACTGGGTTCATTCAACAGTCTTAGCCAAATAAATTTTGAGAGTGAGCCTGGAACAGTTCTAGCTGGTGATTTGGAGGAAAAGAACAATGGACAACAGACTGTGACTTTTAAAAATACCTTTAGAGCAATTGGATTTTATTTTTAAGAATCAGAAACAAGTCTGAAATGATACGATAATGAAAATGAGGAAGTGGATGAATATTCTTGGCTTGGAGACCACAAAACACAGAGCCAGGGTAAAGACTTAGGTGTTGGTCATTTGTCTGGGGGTAGATTCTAGGGAAAGGGTAGAGAGAGTTTTACACAATATCAAAATCCAGTAAGGTAGAGTCCTCTTTCAGTATCCACAGGGCGTAGATCCCAGGATCTTCATTGGATCTCCGAGAGTTCAGACTCCATCTATAAAATGATGCTATGTTTGCACAGAGCCCATGAACACTCTCCAGTATACTTTTATTCATCTCTAGATGACTTCAGATACCTAATATAATGCAAACACTGCAAGGATAACTTAGGGAATTGTGTTGTGAGAAATGTCTGTAACTGTTCTGTGCAGATGTATGGAACTCACCAGATGGAAGAGCAGCTGTGTATATTAATAAGCTTGCGAATGGTGTGAGTAGTTGAGAAAAGTCACACTGAATGCACACTACACTACTTTCTTTCAAACATCAGAAGTTGCTAGAACTAACACTGGTTTAGGACAGTGACAGTAACAGGTAACCAATAGCCTCACCAAGCAATGCAAGCCCTACCACACCTATGGCCCAGAAAACATAGTGGAAGATGGGGCAGAAAGACTGTAAGAGAGAGAACACCAAGCATTTGCTGTGAGAGAGTTTCCTGTATGTGACAAAGAAGCTGTAGCTGTGGAATCTCAAAATGTAGTCACTTAAACAAGACCAGCACAGTAACAGCACCACTTGGTATGCCAGTATGCATGAGAGAACCATCACAAAGCCCCGCCCATAGATAAAGAGCCACAGGCAATCGATGGCTGCTGGGAGCGAAATCAGTCTTCTCCCGAGATGAGCCTCCTAATAGGTTACTAAATCCCAAGAAGTCAGCCCTCAACACATGAGAACACTAAATGAACTCTGTGTGTAAATGCATATACATGTGCATGTACATATGTGCGTGTGTGTGTGTGTGTGTGTGTGTGTGTGCATTTATATGTAACTAATTTAAGAAGAGGTCACAAGGATTCAGAAGGACTAACAGGGACATGGGACATGGGAGACGTTGCAAGAGGTAGAAATAACGGTGTTCATATGAAATTATCAAAAAACATTCAATTAATAAAAAGATTGACTGCAACTATAAACAACAACAAACAAACAAAAAACCCAACAAACAATAACAAAGAAGGGAAAAAGACTGAAAATTGAAGAGTTTATCTTAGAAGTTCTGCCAGCTCCTGTTTAAGGGCTACCTCCAAGATATTGCTTCCAGAGAAGTGGGGACAGTCTCCAAGACTGAGGAGAACCTCACCAAGAAAAGCAGGACATTAGAACATACTTAGCATGCACCAACCACCGCTAAAGCCAGAAGTGAACCAGCACATACCAACCACCACGGACAGGCCACAGGGGTCACCAGGCCCCTGTATCCACGCTTAGATTTTCAGATTTTGCTATTCTCCCTTAGCTAAGCCACTGAGGGAAGGTGTGGATGTTTGTTTGTTCTTGTTTTTTTGTTTTTTGTTTGTTTTAATTTTCTGTTTTGAATTAACCTCAGTTTACCTATCTGCAGTGGTTTCAAGCAACGTCATGTGGTTTTGCACTTATGTTGCCTTGTTTATTTGTCTCTCTGGGTGCCTAACACAGCAAGAAATGGCTTGAGGAGCCTCTAAACACCATGGCCCTTCCTGGAGTACAGTACTGTGTATGGCAGGAAGCAGGGGGCGCAGGGGGCGGGGGTGGGGGCGACAAGAATACCAGCAGCAGAACGCAATGCTAGGATTTGCAAGAGCGCCTAAAGGATTCAGATTCTACAAACAGCACTGTTGGCAGCTAGAGGTTCTGTCCCCTGTCCATGAATTTCATTTTAAGACTTCTGCCTGTTTTCCTTCAGTCGATAAGAAGCTGTCTTGAATTATGAATAAGACTCCGAAGCCGATGTGAAAATTCATTTGGCTCTACCTCAGAAACTTCCCAGTTTCCCACATCCAGACTGTCAACTATAGAAATGGTGCTTTTGACTGTACTTGAGAAAAATTATCATCAGTCTTTGACCTGGATGCCTGCCGATTGGCCTTCTGGTTTCTTGGTGGCTCCATACGGGATGTCCACATGTTAGAGGTGGTTTCACCTAATGAAACCTGGGCCTGTGAGGCAACAACCAGGAACTGTCAGAAGCACCCTAGTTTCTTTACAGCTACTGTATCCTCTGTCATAAAGGAAGAAAAAAAAAAAAGACCAAAAAAAAAAAAAAAAGAATTTTCCTGATTTCTCAAGATGGTTATTTAAAACCCCTTCGGAAGAACCCCTGATAACACATACAATAACTTACTGTGCACTCACTAGAGATGCCCCTCCCCCACGTGGAATGTACATCCAATATTACATATTAAAAGACATCCTTCACCCTCAGCGTCACTTCCCTCATCTTTGAGTTCTTGAACCTGTTTCTTATGACAGTTTTGCGTGTGACAGAATCCCATCCAGAATTGGCTTAAGTACGGAGAGGACTCCTTCATTGTGGTCCTGGTGTGACTCACCCAGATCTGTGAGAGGACCTAGACCTTCTGGGACAGCGAGACAGAGGACACACACCTTTTCCAGGCAGACTTTTCACCTCCTGGATTTGTCACTCATTGTCCACCTGTATTATTCTTTTGTATTTCAATATATTATATAAATATTTTATTTTGTTGCAGGAAATATTAAAAAATATGGAACTGCACGCTCCTGCGTTTGTGCCTCTTCCCCAGCAGCCTGGCTGGCCATGCACTTGGCGAGCAATGGCTGACCTGTTTCTACATCATGGAGATTGTGAACACCACAATCTTTTCACCCAACTCACTAGGTTCCCACTGGCAATCATTACCACTCTAACCCTGTGCTTCAAATCTCCCACGGCCTTTGTGGAGCATGTCGGGCATACCCACGCTTGGCTGCTGTAAATTTCTCTCTTGAACCCAGAAGGAAAATGCAACACAAACTTAGTTCAGAAACAATGGTAACTCAATCTCTGAGCACAACTACTAAAACCTAATCTTTTTTATTTATTTATTTATTTATTTATTTATTTATTTATTTATGGTTTTTCGAGACAGGGTTTCTCTGTGTAGCCCTGGCTGTCCTGGAACTCACTCTGAGACCAGGCTGGCCTCGAACTCAGAAATCCACCTGCCTCTGCCTCCCAAGTGCTGGGATTAAAGGCATACACCACCATTGCCCGGCTTAAAACCTAATCTTGAAAACCTTATTCAAATCTGATTCCTCTGGTGGCGAATCCTTGCGGATCTGCCATGATACCTGGTAACTCTAGGAGCTACATCTCACTCCTCTGCTGTCCAGTTCCACAAAGGACCTCACTCCCTCCTGCTTCCTCTCTTCCTCCCTCCAACCTGGAAGTCCCTCCTACTCACCCAGGGATTGGCTCCTTTATTCATTAGGTGATTGGTTCACAAGAACGGCACCAGACCCACCCACAACATAATTTTATATAAAGGTTATATAAATTTAATATATATAAAATATATAATATTGTATATTATGTGTTTATGTCCTGTCCCTTTGACAACTTTTAAGATGCCAATATGGTCCTGTGTCATTTCAAAGATTTATGTCATAAAGCCGAACTATCATAAGGAGGTCAGTTGTTCTAGCTTGGAAATTTACAGAGAAAGATTCTGATCGGATCACCGTGTTCCAGTCGACTCTTAAAATAACATGGTAGACCAGATGTCAAATAAAGGAAGAAGTAAAGAAAAGGAGGAAGGGAGGGAGAGAAGAAGTTAGGGAGGAAAGACAGAAGAAAGGTAGGTACGTTGGTCAGACGTAGGTGGCCAAATATAACTGTCTTACCAAAAGACTTACTCACTGGTCACTGACATCGTTCTGGCATCAGCAGCCCTCTTTGCATTATCTGTTTGATCTGAGCTAACTCTCAAGTTCAAGGTAGCCAGTGTCTGTACTCCCCAACCACAGGTTTGTCTGTCACAGGACTGAGCCACTGTAAATGAAACTGAAAGACCCTCTTAAAGATTTAGATTTTTTTCTTTCTACCTAAACTGGTAAATCTTTTTTTTCAATTTTTTTTATTGGATATTTTGTTTACCTTTCAAATGTTATCCCTTTTCCCAATTTCCCCAGCTCCCGGAAACCCACTATCCCAACTCCTCTCGCCCTGCTTCTATAAGGGTGTTTCTCCACCTACCTACCCACCTACCCACCCTCAATTCCCCTACACTAGGACATCTATCGAGCCTTCATAGGACCAAGGACCTCTCCTCCCATTGATGCCTGACAAGGCCATCCTCTGCTACATATGGAGCTGGAACCATGTGTACTCCTTGGTTGGTGGTTTAGTCCCTGGGAGCTCTGGGGGGGGTTGGTTGGTTGATATTGTTGTTCTTCCCATGGAGCTACAAACCCCTTCAGCTCCTTCAGTCCTTTCTCTAACTCTTCCATTGGAGACTCTGAGCTCAGTCCAATGGTTGGCTGCAAGGATCCACTTCTGTATTGGTCAGGCTCTAGGAGGGCCTCTCAGGAGACAGCTATGTCAGGCTCCTTTCAGCAAACATTTCTTGGCATCCACAATAGTGTTGGGGTTTGGTGACTATATATGGGATGAATCCTCAGGTGGGACAGTCTCTGGATGACTTTTCCTTCAGTCTCTGCTCTACACTTTGTCCCCATATTTCCTCTCTTGAGTATTTTGTTCCTCTTTCTAAGAAGGACTGAAGCACCCACACTTTGGTCTTCCTTCTTTTTGAGCTTCATGTGGTCTGTGAATTGTATCTTGGGTATTCGGAGCTTTTGGGCTAATATCCACTCATTAGTGAATGCATACCATTTTTGTTCTTTTGTGATTGGGTTACCTCAGTCAGGATGATATTTTCTACTTCCATCCATTTGCCTAAGAATTTCATGAATTCATCGTTTTTAATAGCTGTGTAGTACTCCATTGTGTAAATGTACCACATTTTCTGTATCCATACCTCTCGAATACATGGGCATAGGGAAATTTCCTGAACAGAACACCAATGACTAATGCTCTAAGATCAAGAATTGACCAATGGGATCTCGTAAAATTGCAAAGCTTCTGTAAGGCAAAGGACACTGTCAATAGGACAAAACACAACCAACAGATTGGGAAAAGATCTTTACTAATCATTCATCTGATAGAGGGCTAATATCCAAAATATACAAAGAACTCAAGAAGTTAGACTCCAGAGAACCAAATACTCCTATTAAAAAATGGGGTACAGAGCTAAACAAAGATTTTTCAACTGCGGAATATTGAATAACCAAGAAGCACCTAAAGAAATGTTCATTATCCTTAGTCATCAGGGAAATGCAAATCAAAACAACCCTGAGATTCCACCTCACACTAGTCAGAATGGCTAAAATCAATAACTCATGTGACAGCAGATGCTGGTGAGGATGTGGAGAAAAAGGAACACTCCTCCGTTGTTGATGAGATTGCAAGCTGGTACACTCTGGAAATCAGTCTGGCGGTTCTTCAGAAAATTGGACATAGTATTACCTGAGGACCCAGTTATACTACTCTTATGCATATACCCAAAAGATTCTCCAACATATAACATGGACACATGCTCCACTATGTTCATAGCAGCCTTATTTTCAATAGCCAGAAGCTGGATAGATTTAGATTTTAATAATTGCATATATTAATTGCATGATGTATTGGGCTTCATTATGACACTTTTGTAAATGCATATAATGTACTTTTAGTTCTATTTACCTCATACTACTGTCTCTTTTGTTTCCCTTCTTCCCCTCCTCCAGGCTCCTTACATTTCTCCAATAATCCCCTGTGGTGGTTTGAATAAAGATGTGCCCCATAGACTCTTAGGGAGTGGTACTCTTAGAAGGTGTGCTTTTACCAGTAGTAACTGGGACCAACTGGACCAGGCACACAGGAACTCCCCCAGCCCAGTGGCTCAAGTTTCTTCTGGTCTGTCTGAGCTGGTGCCCTGAGCAACCTTGGGCTCAAGCTCTGCAGCCAGTTCCACAACACCCAGAGGAAGCTCCACTCCCAGGCGCTCTAACACGCCCAGCATCAGAGGTGATGAGGACACATCTGTCCAAATACAGGGAGTAACTGGGACCAGTGGGACCAGGCACACAGGAACTCTACCAGACCAGTGGCTCAGATTCCTTCCAGTCCCACAACACCCAGAGGAAGCTCCACTCCCAGGCACTCTAACACACCCAGGATCATAGGTGAGGAAGACACAACATCTGTCCCAACACAGAGAGTAACTGGGACTAGCAGGGCCCAGGCACACAGGAACTCTGGCAGTCCAGTGGCTCAGGTTGCTTGCGGTCTATCTGGGCTAGCCGGTGCTCTGAGCAGACTTTGGGCACAAATTCTGCAGTCATTCCCAAAACACCCAGAGGAAGCTCCACTCCCAGGTACTCTAACAAGCCCAGGGTCACAGGATCCCAGAATCACAGGATCACAGAGACAGCTTGACTCTGAGGAGTTCTGACACAATCAGGATCACAGGAAGGACAGGCTACCATCAGATTTAGCAAGGGCAGATAGTACTAGAGATAACCAGATGATGCAGGGCAGGCGTAAGAATATAAGCAACACAAACCAAGGTTACTTGGCATCATCAGAACCCAATACTCCCACCATAGCAAGTACTGGACACACCATCACACTGGAAAAGCAAGATTCAGATATAAAATCACTTCTCATGATGATAATACAGAACTTTAGGAAAGACATAAATAACACTCTCAAAGAAATACAGGAGAACACAGATAAACAGCTAGAAACACTTCAAGAGGAAACATAAAAATCCCTAAAAGAACTACAGGAAAACACAATCAAAACAGGTGAAAGAAATGAGCAAAACCATCCAGAATCTAAAAATGGAAATAGAAACAATAAAAAAATCAGAAAGAGAGACAACCCTGGAGATACAAAACCTAGGAAAGAAATCAGGAGTCATAGATGCAAGCATCACCAACAGAATACAAGAGATAGAAGAGAGAATCTCAGGGGCAGAAGACACCATAGAAAACATTGACATAACAGTCAAAGAAAATGCAAAAAGCAAAAAGCTCCTAACCCAAAACATCCAGGAAATCCAGGATAAAATGAGAAGACCAAACCTAAGGATAATAGGTATAGAAGAGAGTGAAGACTCCCAAGGTAATGGGCCAGTAAATATCTTCAACAAAATTATATAAGAAAACTTCCCTAACCTAAAGAAAGAGATGTCCATGAATATACAAGAAGCCTACAGAACTCCAAATAGACTGGACCAGAAAAGAAATTCCTCCTGTCACATAATAATAAAAACACTAAATGCACTAAACAAAGAAAGAATTTTAAAAGCAGTAAGGGAAAAAGGTCAAGTAACATATAAAGGCAGGCCTATCAGAATTACACCAGACTTCTCACCAGAGACTATGAAAGCTAGAAGATCCTGGGCAGATGTCATACAAACCCTACAAAAACACAAATGTCAGCCCAGGCTACTATACCCAGCAAAACTCTCAATTACCTTAGATGGAAAAAACAAGATATTCCATGACAAAACAAAATGTACACAATATCTTTCCACAAATCCAGCCCTACAAAGGATAATAGATGGAAAACATCAACATAAGGAGCAAAACTACACCCTAGAAGAAGCAAGAAAGTAATCTTTCAACAAATCCACACAAACCTAATTCCACCTCTTACAACAAAAACAATAGGAAGTAACAATTTCTTTTTCTTAATATCTTAATATGAAAATTAATATTACCAACATATCCTAATTGATTGAAATTTAAAAATATGAGGAATTAGAAATTTATTGATTGTCATCCAATGGTCTCTCTAATTTGGTAATTGGAGAAATAGGTCCAATATTATACAATCCATATACACTTTCAGCTTGTTTGTTCATGACAGTGTCTGGCTGTGTACAACATAATGGTCTTGAGATCTTGCTTCTCCTATCTCAGCCTCTCTATTAGTAGTATTGTTTATTTCATGTTTTTACACTATACTATGGTTTTCAGAACAGGTTACATATTTTAAAAGTATTTATATACCCAAAAGAAATGTAGACAATTAAATTGGAAGGGGGTTTGTAAGAGAACAACAAAGAGTAAGACTGAATGCCTTGCTTGATGTCTGTAACTCTTGTATCAAGGTACCACAGTAAGAGCCAAGATTTTAAGCTCTACTAAATATAAAACAAACAAACGAACAAAACACTTTATATACTTATGTTCATTTAAGAAAATATGAATAGTAATGCATTATTTTGAAATATACAGTTAATAGTTTGGAGTTATTTAAAATTTTTACTGAGAAAAAACGTATGTATTTTCAGTATTGCTATAGACAAGCATCTCCATAAGACAGTTAAATTGATTGTTGTTTTATATCAAACAACTTTTATAATACTCATTTTTATTGTTATAATATTTTATAAATTTTGAAGAACATGACAAAAAAAGATATTGTAGGTATTGAAGGGGGTCTCTGGGAGGAGTTGGGGTACAAAAGGAAAACAAGAATGTGATTTAATTCTAATTACTTAAAATATGTTTTTAAATGTTAACAAATTCAGATAAGTTGAAATCATGTGACTTTTCTCATAATGCAATAAAACTTAAAAAAAAAAAAGAAATACAATTGGAGCTGCCACGTAGGGTGGGGATATGCCAAGAACCAGTGAAGTGACAAGCCCCTGTGGAGATGGACATGGGGTCTGATGGCTTGGTGTGGATTGCAGATGACTTGTGAGTCTCCTTTTCCTCCACTCAAGAAACAATCTGTGGTTGAAACATGAGATTGTTGCCTATCGTTAGAGCAACCTTTACAAACTACTTGGACATTTGCCTGGACACAGGAATTAGTGGGACCAGCGCACTAGTTCTTAAACTTCTGAATGATTTCCATGCCAACTGCAAACCAGCTGTTACCTTTAGCATCCGGAAGGTGACACTATATCATCCCTAGCTGGCAACCCTTTCCTTTTCAGGACCCAGTGATTCAAATGTCATAGTCTCGGCTTTGCTTTTATGCTAACTTCAGAGTCCATGTTGACTGGTGAATGTTCTTGCTGTCCTATTAATCCATACGCTAATTGCTAAGTATCTGCAGTAGCATCCTCGGTGGTCTCTCTAGAAAGCAGGGACAGACAGGAAGATAGGTACACCCAAGCAGGAAGAAAGTTCTTTGCAGAGTTCATTTTATACTTGACATATTCTTCATCAGTAACTGAAAGATGTATCAACACATAGTAGGTATTTGTGTTTAAAATTACATCAATGCTTGTATCTAAGTCTATATTGATATATTTGGGATGCACATGTCAAATGTTTGTGTATTTGAGACTTACACAAATCTGAATCTGTATGTTAATGTGTTTGGAAGAGGGGCCTTTGGAGGTTATTAGTATTTCCTGGACTCATGAGATTGGGCTTCCTGTGGTAATCAGGGGTTTTATACAAGAGAAATACTAGAGCTGGCTCATTCTCTCTGTCTCTGTGGTGGTTTGGATGAGATGTCCCCAGTAGTCTCAGGCATTGGAATGCTTGGTTCACAGTTGATGGTTCTGTTTGAGAAGCATAGAGGTAAGGCCTTGCTGGAGGAAATGGGTCCCTGGAGTCATTCCCTTTGAGAATTTAAAGACTTGTGCTGGTGTCTGCTTAGAGGAACATAGAGAAAGCTAAGGCAGGCTCTCTGAGATGCTGGCTTCTTGCTCCCAGAAAGACTCTGTAAGGAGAATGGCAGGAAGGCACAGGGATGGGTAAAAAAAAAGAGGGTGTGATTTTGTTGGAGTAGGTGTGGGCTAGTTGAGGAAAGTATGCCACTGGAAATGGGCTTTGAGGTTTCAAAGACCCAGTGTCACTCTCTCCTCCTCTCTCTCCAACTGCTGATTCACATGTAGAACTCTTTCTTGTCGTCTTTTTTTTTTTTTTTTTGGTGGTGGTGGAGAATTTTTTTTCAAAGATTTATTTTTTATGTATATGAGTATACTGTCCCTGTCTTCAGACACACCAGAAGAGGGGACAGATCTCATTATAGGTGGTTGTGAGCCACCATGTGGTTGCTGGGATTTGAACTCAGGACCTTTGGAAGAGCAGTCAGTGCTCTTATCCGCTGAGCCATCTCGCCAGCCCTGACATGTAGAACTCTTAACGCCATGTCTGCCTGTCAACTGCTGTGCTTCCTGACATGATAATAATGGATTAATTCCAAACTTGTAAGCCAAGCCCAATGAAATGTTTTCCATATTAAGAGTTGCCATAATAGTGGGGTCCCTTCACAACAATAGAAACCTAACTAAGACATCATTCCCCCCTCAACTGTCACATCTTTTTGCTCTAGATCTAACATAGAAGAGAAAATGAACAATATTCGATTTTCTGAGCTGTCTTATTTTTCTTAGCATGATGCCAATTCAATCATTTCCCTGAAACAGCATGATTTTCTTCTTCATAGTTGTATAATATCTATTGCATGCATATATCCTGTTTTCTTTATATGTCATCTGTTGATGAACATATAGCTTGATTCCAAATCTTGGTTATTATAAATAGTGAGATGATAAACATAGATGTGCAGGTATCTGTGTAAGTGTGCTGACTTAGATAAAGCCCTTGGCGATATGACCAGTAATTCATATTTATTATTGTATCATTACTGTGATCAAATATCTGATACATTTAGTTTATTTTGGCCTACAGTTTAAAAGGATACATTCCATTATGGCAAAGAAGGCAGAGCAGGTATGGATGGCAGCTGGCTACATTCCACTGTCAAGAAGCAGAGAACAGTTAAGTAGATCCAGGTTTATAAACCTCAAGTCCTATACCAGAGACTCACTTCCTCCAATGAGTCTGAAAGACCCCCGTAGGGAGACTCCCGCTCAAGTCCCGGGAGAATGTGTACCCAAGGAAACACGAGAGACCATCTTGATTCAAACACACGAGGTAGTTTAATACTGGAGCTCCGGTTCAACATGTATCTTCACACAGGAGACAGAGGTGTTGACCCTGAGGCTCAGGAGTTAGGGTTTGTTATAGGATCAAGGTCTTAGGGAACAAAGGAACCAGTGTGGCTATACATGATTGGCTAGTTCAAATATTAACTAGTTAGTGTACATACAGTTCAGAGCGGAAAATTCCTAAGAGGGAGCGCTATCCGGGGAATTTCTTGCTGACCTTAAACTATATCTAAGAAGTCCAGATGGCCCATTACTGAGTGCCCAGGCTTCTGGGCCCCAGATATGTCCTTGTATTTCTATTCTATCTTTATGTCTTCCTGGCCTGTCAGTCCTTGGGATGTCTAACAGCTTGCTTGCTTCTATTCAGGCTTGTTTGGACACTTGGCCCACTGTGTTTTTCTCTAGCCTGTAATTATTTACAAGCTTCAAACTTAATTTCCCCTTTCAAGTCATCGTTTATCAACAACCAATCAAGAAAAGGCCCCATGGACATGCCCACAGGCCAGTCCACTGCAGCAGTTCTTCAACTGAAATTTCCCTTCCCAAGTGACACTAGTTTGTCTCAGGTTGACAAAAAATTAACCAGCACAGAAACCAATTAAAGACCAGAATTAAACCCCTTCAAATATAGCCAGTTGTTCTCTGAGAAAGGAACAACAAATCCAGTGCAGAAAGGTAGTGTTTTTAACAAAATGATGATAGTACAACCTGACACATTTAAAAGAATTCTTACTTAAAATTTAAAACCTAGACATTAAATTTGGATCATTCACAAATGTTATTCAAAAAAGATCACAGACCTAAATGCAAAATACGAAGCTCCTGGATCACATAGGAGAAAGGCTACGTGATCTTAGATTTGGTGATGGCTGTTGAGATACAATATTAAAGATGATTCAGGAAGAGATAAAATTCATCTCTACAAAAGGCACTGCTAAGAGAATGAAAGTATAAATTAAAAACAAGAAGAGCTATACCAGATGAAAGCCTTTACCCTAAACCATACACATGAAGGACTGTAAAAATCAGTAATAAGAAACCAAGCAAGCCAACTAAAAGTTTGCTCTGACATTCTCCACTTAATTATTAGGTGCAGTTTAATTTTCACCACTGAGTATAATGTTAACTGTGGTACATCCACGTTGTTTCCTCAAAGTTGTCCACCATGTCTATATATTTAAAAAAAAGCAACAACAAAAACCCCACAAGCTGGCAAGATGGTTCAGTGGATAAAGGCACTTGTCACCAAGACTAAAGACCTTGAGTTTAATTCCTGGATCCTATAAAGTGAAAGGAGAGAACTGTCCCCTAACCTCTAAACACATGCTATAGCAAGCATTTACACACACACACACACACACACACACACACACACACACACACACACACACACACAGAGAGTGTAATAATGATATTTTTCTTGAGACAGGGTTTCCCAGGCTGTCCTGAAACTTGCTCTGTAGACCAGGATGGCCTCAAACTTACAAAAATCTACCTATCTCTTAGTGCTGGGACTAACACACCACTTGGCAAATATTTTTAATAATAATAATGATAATAATAATGATGATGATGATGATAATGATAATAAGCATTTAGTTTCTTTTCCTCTAGTCTCTAATTGGCCTGTTTCTATTTTTATTGTTTCCTTCACGCTAATAATGACTACGGGGTTTGCTCTACTCAGTCCTTTAGGTGTAAAATTAAGTTGTTTGATGAGACATTGAACTTGCTTCCTAGATTGCTCTTGCTTATCCTACATAATCTGGGTGGAAAACTAAGTATTTTCTGTATGATGCAGATGCTCAGTTCTATTCAACTAGAAATCATTGCAAGAAAATTAAGGCAAAAGGAAGAAAAAAAGGCACCTAAATAGGAATTTTTTAAAAGGGGAAATTGTCATTGTTTGTTGATTAAATGAACACATATAATATATATAAACAACAGGATGTTCTAGACGTGAAACACACCATTGTGAAGAGAAACTCATTAAGACAGGAAGTAAACAACTCAAAGTAGCTTCAGGAAGTCCCTGAAACTAACAAGATTCACTAGACTGCTTCCTCCCCAAGATTATATAAACAGTAAAGACTGATGAAAGTCACTCTCAGAGAAGCTAAGCTACAAAGAAAACTGAAGATGAGCCAACCATATCGAAGAAGACACAACCAAGGAACCTGGAAGAAGCAAAAAAACAGCCAGGCAGTCTGAAAGAAACAGTAACCAGCCCAACTGCTTAAAAAGAAAAATCAAAGACCAACCCAGCTTCCTGAGTCTCAGAGCAACTGAAGCACCAGGAGAGGACACCTTCTGACCTGCTGAGCTGCTGGCAGACTATGCATATGCTCCAGGTTCCTAGCTTCTGGGAACTGACATCTGGGATGGGATGGGCTTTTGGTGATGCAGCTGTCTTTGAATCATTTCTGTGACTGTAAGTAACTTCTTACCTTTATTCCTATAAGGAATGCCAATAAAATTCATTGGCTCACTAAGTTGAAATCTGGGCATGCTTTGATATGTTGACAGTTTCCTATCTGTTCATTCATAGAAATAGTGTCACACAGCATTATCTTTAATAAAGAAGCTAAAGGTTACACAGCGAAAGCCTGTCTCAAACAAAGCAAGACAAAAAACCCTAAACAAACAAATAAACAAACACAAAATCCTAAGAGAACAATTCCATGTACAATAGCTACCAATTAATAAAATTCACAGGAATTAATACTGTTATAAAGACATGAAGGTGGCAAGATGGTCCAGCAAATAAAGGCATTTGCCAGTAAGCCTGAGTGTGATCCTTAGATTCCATATGGTAGAAGAAGAAAATCAACCCTTTTCAGTTGTCTACCACACACTCAGTGTCATGTGCCGTCACACAGGCAGGTGCACACACCCCATATGTAAAAAGATACGAATGCAGAAAGAAACTACCTAGGCAGAAAAAAGCAATCTATGGAAATGGAAAAGGACTGAAGAAGGTAACAGGTGATAGAATTAAATTTATCCATACATGTATGAATAGGTCATAATAAAACACATTATATATAATTAATATATCCTAATAAAACCTTATCACCCAGGCTAACCTCAATTTTGGGATCATCCTATCTTGGTCTCCGGAGTTCTGAAATTGGAGGTGTGGCTATGATCTCTGGGTATGTTGGCAACATTTGAAATTTTTCTTCTTAACAATTTTGAAATGTGTAATACTCTGTTTTCAACTATCTTTACACTAGTCAATAGAAATTATGTATGTGTGCATATATATTTTTATATACGCATATATATGTGAAATCAGAATATAGATTATGGAATATGTATACAAACACACACATATGGAATCTAAAATAATGGAATACACACTTGCACACGCACATGCACACATGAGCCCTGTTGTCCCTAGCTGGCCTTGTTTTACATAGGATTTCTAGATTCAGAAGGGTGGCCTATGTATTATAGGGTATGTAGGTGGCCCCTATAATACCAGGACAATGTACTCAGAATTTGGAATCTGAAATCATAGACCCTTGACTTGGGCATGGCTCTGTGCAAGACCTTGTTAAGGTTATTCATTGATACGCATGGCTTTCCTAAGCAATCATTGTATTTACTCTCTAGTGCTAGAAACAAGGGTACAACTTGTGACATTTATTTATTTATTTAAGTACTTATTTATTTATTGTTACAAAGATGGGGACACAGACTTAAAAGTTTATTAGCATCTAATCCTGTTAAGATTGTCTCTACTGTATGCCAGCATAGCCGCACATTCAAAATGTGTACTAATTACCAGTGTCCCATCCTGTGTGTATGCTTTCCACACAGCTCCTGACCTTTTTGTTAATAACTTTGCATTATATTCATTGACCTGAAACAAATTGAATTCAGTGGCACTCACTCAAGAATTGAATTACATAGTCTTCTTAATTGGTCCCTTATTTAAAGGGAGGGAAGTAATGGCTTGCCACCTGTAATATTTCTAGCAAAATCAAATTGGGATTCTAATGCATTTCCCCAAGCTAGGTGATTTTTTTTTTCAAGGTCTAGCTATGGCAATACCATTCTGGTATTGTCTACAAAAGGACTCTCGGGGTTCTTGCATTGTCATTGCCAGAGTCATGAGGGGAAAATGTCCATTGAGAAACATATTCATTACAGGAGAATCACGTAGATCAGGTGGGCTGGGAAGACGCTTGGAGCCAGTGGCATTCTGTGTCTGTAGGCCATGGCTGTGCTGTCTGACCCGCCCTGGCTCTTTAGAGTTGGGATTCCGTGCTATAATGTACCTCTGACTGGCAAAACAGGAACCATTAAACAGGAATATGTTAAGCATGCGACGATATTTTCCACTGCATTGGTTAGTTTTAAGTCCTTGAACGGCTTTGTGTGTTAGCTGGAGGGGGGCAGAAATCTAATTTCAGGAGTTTAGTAGTGGTGCTCTCCTGTCGAGCTTCACAGGCAGTAGATACCGCCCGGAACATTGTTCTCCACACTGCTCACCGCTCACTCATCTCTTCCCTTGGAGAATTCTTGCAAGCGATCAAAGAGATAAGGAGCCTGGAACGTGTTGGCTCTGTTTTCTAATTCCAGTGTGAAATTAATTGTTCCGACCGCAAAGAACTACTTACTCTTTTCCTTACCATATTTAACTTAAAAATGCAAATGTTATTAGTGGACTGATCACTGATAAGGGCGCCGTTGTGCCCGGCTTTAACCTCTATTACTGAGGATTATGAGGACGTAGTCA
>JADRCC010575166.1:0-13368 GCA_019843855.1 Hylomyscus alleni | reverse complement strand
TAAACATGTTATTAACGTATCACCCAGTAACTGTATTCCTTGATTGAAGATATATCCACAGAAAAATCTGCACAAGAATGGTAATATCAGTTTTGTTCACAATTACCAAAACTTGCAAGGAGCTGTCTTTTGATCAGTGAATGGATAAATAAGTTAGTATGTCCAGACAATATGATATTAATTAACATGAAATGGGAATGGGCAAGCATGCTATGACAAGATAATTAAGCATTTTAAGTGCATATGTCTTTACCTTAAAAATGTTAAATTGTGTGTGTGTGTGTGTGTGTGTGTGTGTGTGTGTGTGATGTGCTCAATGCCATAGCAGGAATGGAGGTCAGAGGGCAACTTGGCTGGAGTAGGTTCTCCCCAGGAATCAAACTCAGGTCAGGTAGTCAGGCTTGAGAGCAAATGGCTTTACTTAATCAACTCATTAACCCTCAAATACATATTCCTAAGTCAAAGCAGCCAGTTCATAAGGCCTATCTATGTACATGGTGGCTTTAAACACATGACATTCCAGATAAGAAAGAAACGGAGCCAATCAACGGAGCAGTGTTGCTAGGTCTGGGGAGAAAATACACAGGAGAGCACCTCTGTGTGCTCAGAATGGAGAATATTCTGTATGGCAGCACAGCACATATGGACTGGTGGATCTAGAGTAACATCTAGCAGTATCTGTAGAATATACAATACTAGATGAAGCCTGATGTAAACTATGGAGTTGAAACCCAAGCATAGCAGTTTGCATCTTAAATCCTAACAACAACCTCATCTACATCACAAGTTCCAAGCCAGGGAGAGTTAAATGGTGAGACCCTGTCATGGGGGGGAAAAAACCAAATGATAGAATGTCGATGATATTAATCTGCATCAATACAGATTCACCAGTTATAACTAAAGTGTCACTCTGATGGGGGATTTTGATAAGGTATGCGTATGCATGTGTAGGCACGAGGGATACATGGGAGGACTCTCCACTGATGGCTCATGGTTGCTCTAGAAAATACAACCCATTTAAACACTTAAGGTGTTTTGTTTTGTTTTGTTTTGTTTTCTCAACAAGTATGTTCCATTCCTAGATACATGGCCAAGAAAAAAAGGAAATATTTGTCCACACACAAATTTGTAGACAAATGTTTATGGAAACAGAGAGGAAGCAATCACTAAGTCCTCTCAGGAGAGAACACTGTAAGAGTGTCACTGTACATGAGTCTCTGGAAGGGTGAGCCATCCCTGCCATGGAGAACGGGAGGGGTGTGACCTCGGGTTCTTTGTTGGTTCATTACTCTAGGTACGATAAGGCTATGCTAAAAGAAGCGATCCCTATGCCCCTCTCTTGGTGCTGTCCCATAGAGCTGCCTGTGAACCACAGCTCGGTCACAAAGCATCCGCCCTCTTCCCTGGAAGTCTGCTAGTGTGACTTTCAGTCAGAGACCTGTGGTGAAGACCACTGATTTATTCACTCGAGGACATCCACAGCAGACTGGCCCTTCAGTGAACTCTGCTTGTCGGCTGTCCTGGTGGGTGACGGCATGTCTCCCTGAGGTATAGTTCAGGGCAATTCCTCCTAGGGGTGCACATTCTATGTCTTAAATCACACAGCTCAAACAGATTCTCTTAAAAAAAAAATGGAGTGCGCATTTCTCTAATTATTTTCAGGAGACATAGACATTTACTCTTATTTACATTATTAAAGACGTCCCTTTTTTGTTTATTCAGTGTGATAGTTAGCAGGGAAGACTACAAGGGAAGTAAATCCCATCTCATGCCTGTGGCTCTGACTTTGGCTGGGTACCCCAGGTCCGTCTTTCTCAGCAGAGCCTGAACGACAATGCAGAGAAGGGCTGGGGATGCGAAGGAAGCTGACAAAGAAAAGCAGTGACAGAATAGAAGCTAGGCCAGCGAGAAGGCTGGGGAGCAGGGACTCTAGGTGGGCAGAAGAATTAGGTTCTTGGCAGCTGTCTCCAAAGACTTCTTTTATTCATGGTCAAGTAATTCATTTCTCTCCACTTGGGGGCCCAATCACAGCCATGCAGAAGTCAACTTAGATGGTTAGGGAAGTTACAGGAGAAACTGCTTTTCTCCTGCATCAGTGCCCCTAGAAGGATGTGCCAGAGCCTTTGCTGTGACGGAGAAAGCAGCATTTCATAGCTAAACCTTTTTGCGAGGGCTTCTCTACCCAGTGAGCATCCATCCGTATGCTGGCCTCCTCTGAGGCTTAAAATTAGAACAGCAGGCCCAAGTTTGTTTACAGTTCGACATGTGTAGGGTCTGCACCACCCAGCACGCCCAACAGGAAGTGTGTGCAGGTCATCGCCTCCCTCCTTCCCCTGGTGGAGCATCACCCTGGTGTGTTTAGACAGGAGAGCCCAGAAAAATGAGCGCACCATCAACTCTGCCAGCAATTCAGAAACAGAGATATCTGGAAGTGATAAAAAACAAAACAAAACAAAACAAAAGTAGCAATTGATAAAAGCTTCCCTTGTTAAATTTGGGCCACACATAGTCTAAATAAAATATACCACTTAGGAAATGATTTGTGTTGATAAAACTTGATGGAGTTGTTTTTCCAAATGTCTTCTCCCTGCTGGGAATTTCACACTTTGGCAGGCTGCGCCGGGCCTCCCCAGTTGCCAGTCTCCTTCCATGACCTGACCTGCTGTTGTTTATACTGCTGTTTACACATGTCTTAACAACCTTTGCAAAGGGTCTTTAATGACTTTCACTCCTGGCAGTGTGCAGCTCGAGGCAGAGCTCTCAAGGCTGACCACGTTGTTGTGTTTATTTGTGCAGTGCCCTCCCGGCTTCCCCTGAAGCTCTCAGAGAAGGGCCTGGAAAACATGCTGCAGGTTAGATCGCTGTAAGATAAGTTTTAAGACCTGGGCTCTAGTTGGTCTCTAGTGAGGAAGCATAGTGAAGCGCTTTAAACAGAAACTATTACTCAGGGGCTTGCTGTAGAGTTGGAACAAAGATGCTGTGCATTTGCTTGAAAAGTAGCCTACCAGCCAACGTCCCAGCTCTGAACAGTAAGCACCGGAATGCTGGAGAATAAGTCCACGACTTCTCTTGAGCCTCAATTCCCTCATCAGCCAAATGAAGGCAGCAGATCAGACCCCTAAGGTTCAAAAAAATGCTCCAACAGGCTGAGCGCATGGCTTCCTACGTAACCCTACACAGTAGACCTCTCCTGACAACAGATGAGGAAAGATAGGTGGAAAGTTGCCTCCTTCTGATTTCCCAAAGAACAGCCAATCTGATGGAAACATCTACATTATTTAGCGTGATGTTTCAATCCATATCGTCATGCCATCCTTTCTGCCCGGGAGACCCTGTTAGGAGAAGCCAACTCGTCATGAGATAAATGTGGCAGGGTCAAGTCAGAAAAGAGAAGCATCTGAGAGGGCAGAGCAAGAAAAGAAAGAGGAGAAGCCCCGTGGATGACGGCTCCAGTTCTAATCTACACATAATAGGGTGTGCCTTTCTTCTGTAGCATTCATGTTGAATGAACAGGGCACTGGTGACGTCAGATCACTCATATTATGAAAATTCCGATTTCACAGACTATGTACCCAAGAAAAAAAATTGAAATGTAGACATCAAAATTTGGTCCATTTAGCATCAAAGCATCAAATGCTTCTTATTTTGAAGCAAGAATGTGACCTGTTGGAGTCACATGGTATTTTAAAATATGGTCACCGGCTTCCTTGACAACCTGGCTCATATCATTAAAAGACTCAGACACGGTCTAAAATACAAAGAGAGTCTGTTCAAAGTACAGATGCAAATGAGTGGTGTTCTTCACCCCACAGTTTACTCAGTGCTAAAGGAATAAGCCATGATTCTTTCTGTCAAGATCTCATACTTGCTCACCTTGGTCTTTTGAAGGTTGGTGACAACATCTCTTGACATGGGTTTCCATGTCGGTTCCCAATATACACACTGCATTAGACCTGCAAAGGCAAAGATGCGGGGGATTAGACTTTTTTTTTTTTTTTTTTTTTTTATGCAGCAGAGGCAAAGATAGAATGCATCCTTTCATCAAGGAAGAACTTCTTTTTTATCAGTTCGGGGCATATCCCCGCTAAAGGCTGATGAGGTAATGAAAAGGCTTCCTGTTGATTTTCTGTCTTGTGTTGGTTATAGCATCCCAGTGGTGGTTGAGCCCTCTAGCAATAGATACTCCTAGTCCCTTGAGCTGCTCTTGCATAGATATCTTATTTCTGTGCTGATTTCCTTTCTGGGTCATTACTGACTTCATCACACAAGCCCCTCATCATTTCTTACCAGAGAATTTATCATAGCTGTGTGCTAGTGACTGGTATATACATATATTGCATGGTCCCTTCTTGGCAATCTGGAGGTTTTACTGTAATTCGACTGTCTTTGACTTATGATAAACTACAATTAGATGGGCAGGGGTGGGAGACACCATGTTTGTGGTTCACAAGGGGTCAAAATCAGAATATAATAGAGAGGACCTGACAGTATGCTCTGGGAAGGAATAAGATGGATGTGTAGTATAAAGATCATGGAATAAGATGGATGTGTAGTATAAAGATCAGGTATATACATAGCTAGATAATTTGCTGATAAGGCATGTTAGAAACATGTAAACAGGTAGGAAAGGAAGATTCATTCTGAGAGTATGGAGTTGTTGAGTAGTCTGAGAAGACCTCACTTGAATCAAGTGAAAAATGAGAGAAAACACAGGTGCAGAAGAATGAATTAGGAGGCCCAGAATTCAAGTAGGATTTTCAGTATAGCGATAATGTAATGGAGGGATGATGAGGTCTGACACTATTTTCTTTATCTCTTTTTCAAGAACTTCACTCTTTCAAGGAATAAAAAAAGTCTAATTTTCTCCCCACTTGTCTACAAATACCTATCTAGTCAGGAAAATGGCCCTGAGCAGATTTCCAAGTGCTGCCTCTATAACTGTCTGGTTTGTTGCTGTTTTACGATTCTGTTTCTTTTATGCTATGTCCACAGGTAATCAGGATATTGTGCCAGACTCCCAGATAGTCTTGTCTAGCTATAGATTCTCCATTCTGCTACATGGCTCTCAACTAACCTGACCCTTGCATTAAACTAAGAACTCTAATTTTTACATAGCACCTATCTTTTTCAGTTTTTCCTTCAATATGTTGTCATTCAGACCTGAATGCTTTTTATACTATTATAGTATTTTAGCATCTCTGGAAAACTGGGCAAACTGCCTATCAGCTAGCATGATGACAATAAGATTTAGAAACCAGTGCACAGACCTTGGGAGGAAGACCCAGTGAAGCTGATGTCTTTAAGCTGAAGTTACTAGTTTCTGTGATAGTCACTTCTGGCCAGTCATTTAGTCTCATTTTTGGCAGAAGGCAGGAGCCTTTTTTAAAAAGATTTTATTTATTTATTATTATATGTAAGTACACTGTAGCTGTCTTCAGACGCACCAGAAGAGGGTGTCAGATCTTGTTATGGGTGGTTGTGAGCCACCGTGTGGTTGCTGGGATTTGAAATCATGACCTTTGGAAGAGCAATCAGTGCTCTTACCTGCTGAGCCATCTCACCAGCCCGGCAGGAGCCTTTAAAAGGTATCATATTGAGAACAAATGTCTTCTTTCTTCACTTAAAGAGCTCATGGCAATTGGCAAAATCAAAATAGTTCCATTAATTATTGACCTTAGAGCCTGAGCCACGACTCACAGGATATGGCACCCAAAGAGGCCACTTCCTGTAGCCAGGCATGATCCCCAGTGGTCCGGTAGAGACATCAACCCACTCACAAAACTTTCAACCCAAAATTTATCCTGTCTACAAGAAATACAGGCATGGGGGTTGGAGCAGAGACTGAGAGAATGGCCAACCAATAACCGGCTTAACTTGAGAACCATCCCATGGGCAAAAATCAATCCCTAACACTTTTAATGGAAGTCTGTTATGCTTGCAGACAGAAGCCTAGCATGGCTGTCCTCTAAGAGGTTTCACCCAGCAGCTGACTCAGATGCAGACACCCACAGTCAAACAGTGGATGGAGCTTGAGTACTTATGGAAGAATAGGAGGAAGGATGGAAGGCCCTGAAGGGCATAGGAGCTTCACAGGTGGACCAACAGAGTAAACTAACCTGAACAACTGGGGCTTTCAGAGACTGAACCACCAACCAAAGAACACACATAGGCTCATCCTAGCCTCCCCCGACCCAGTACATATATAGCATGTGTACAGATTGATCTTCATGTAGGTCTCAGACATGTGAAGTGGGGGCTACCCCAAAAGTTGTTGCCTATGTGTGGAATACGTTCTTCTAGCTGGGCTGCCATGTCTGGCCTCAGTGGGAGTGGAAGTGCCTAGTCTCAAAGAGACTTGAAGTACCAGGGTGGGGTGATACCCAGGAAAACCCTACCTGCTCAGAGGAGAAGGGAAGAGGGGGATGAAGGGGGGAATGTAGGAGAGGGTGACCCGAACAGGAGCAGTGAGTGAGATGTAAACTGAATAAGTCAAAAAAAATTAAATAAGAAACAAATAGTTCCATTAATTCTTCAGTTCTGAGTGTACGAATCCATTTGGCATGACAATTTTTGATGTACCATGGTCAGAGAGAATGGAATTTTAGCTATACAATTAAAAGGGCTCTCATTCCTGAACATTTTCATGGATTCTCTGTGAGAATACCATCATACTGGGTTAAGATAAAGAGACCCAAGCCTGGCTTAATTTTACTTTCTGGATGGATAGTGGAAACTCCATCTCCATTTTTCCATCTCTGTAATAACAGTAGCCTGTTTTAAATCAAATAAAGCTGTGACCAGGAAAATACTTTGAACAGAACCCTGCACCATTTTCAATTTGACTCTTCATTAACTCTAATTGTTACTGCAAAGTTGGTTGTGTGTCCTACTTGAAACCACATCATTCTCCTTTATTATGTTAGAAGTTCTACACACACTCTGTTTATTGTCCACTTAATGGTTGTGGTAACTGAAGGATGCCGATTGCAGGAACTTGCCCAAAGTCTCAAGTGGTTTAGGTGGTCAGTACTGTGATATCTTATTTCTAAATTCTGGCCTTTATCCCCTTACTTTCAGGGCTTATAGGAGATCCAAGGTGTCCCTCTTTCATCTCATCACTCGTTCATTTATTTTTCTTCAGTGTTTATTTTGCTTAGCAGCTACGATGCAAAGCTGCTATCCTGGTTCTCAGTGGCTTTGGATTATGTGGTAGAAATGAGTATAGCACAGTAAATGTTTGATCCAGCAACCCACTTTCCAGGTCCTTGGAAAGACCCCATGCTCGGCTTAATATTTTGTTATTGATCTTTGAAATCCTTAAACATTTTGAAAATGCAGCCCACTATCTCCTTTTTCCCAAATGGTGTAGCAGTCCGTAGCTCTGGCACAACTCTAAGTCATGTACCATAGAGGCGGATGAGACTATTGGAAGGATATTAGAAGACTTTCTATATGAACTTGACCTTGAAACAGGAGAATAATCTACTGAGGACTAGAAGGCAAAGGGCAGCAGGAGAAAGAGCCTGGCCTGAAGAGGGTGGGTGAGAGCCTTGCTTGGACTTCACCCTCTGCCTGCCTGGACAAAAGACTTTGGAAGCTGGTGGGCTAGGTAAAGTAAAACTTGTTTGCATAGTTTACTTGTAATGCTGGATGTCAAACAGGGTCAGCAAAACATGTCCCCTTCCACCAAAGCCATATGGGTTCTAAAGCAGATGTTGTTATGGTAGCACAAGGCAACTGTTCTGGTCTTTGGGCATCAGCATTAAAAATGAGGGGAAAAAAACCAAAGGGAACAGGTGTCTGGGACTCCAGACAGAGGGTGCAGTAGAGTAATGCACTAACCATGAAAGGAAGAATTTCACTTGACAAAGAGACTGGCCACTAACCATCCATGGGTAATAATGCGAGTAACCACTGTACATTGTGTACAAAGGGCTGGATGCCTTTCTGAGTCCTCACTTGGAGTAACTTGTTTGGTCTATATCACAAGTGAGGCTCTAGACAAGGGTGCCTTGCTGAGCCCACTCAGCCCCTAGGACTGTGGGAAAAACAAGCAAACGCCTGAAAATGCCCCTTGTTATTCTAAACCATTAAATCTTGTCTTAAAAGTCTCTTTCCACTTATCCTTTGTTGTGGAATACCCAAGTATCTGGGACAAGAGCCAGTTCATTCTCCAGCAGAAGACAGATAGGTACGGAGAGGAGCAGAACAACTTTTACGTTGAATAATAAGGGGAGAAAATTAGTAAAGACATGCAATAAGACAACTTTGTGCACGGGAAACGGCCAAGATCCTTGCCTAACAGTGGGCAGCACAGAAAACACCTAGTCTCTGGGGGTTTTCTGTCTGCATGCTCTTGTCTTTCCTTGTTTGAGGCAGTTTTTCCACAAAGTTTTTCTGATAAGCACACATAACTTCAGCCCTGTCCACTCAGATGAGATCTTGCTGCTTCGCTACGAATCCTGTGAGGGCATGTTCTTTCACTTTAGAGCAGAAGTTAGGCTTTTCCTTATTTTGTTACTAATAATCCACTTTTCATCATATGATATGTCTTATGAAAACATTTACTTTCCCCCCTATGCATTAGTATATGTTTGGGAACAGAAAGACTACTTAAACTTTGTGTGTTATTGATAGGTGTCCTGGGCTATCAAGCTTGGAATACTTTTCTGAGTGTGTAGGTACACCTGGCTTCTCAATACTGTGCCAGAGAGAAATGAATATACAATATTGTAGGGAGCAGAGGCAATCTTCTGAATGGGTGGACGTGTGCTGTTGACAATGGCCATGTCACAGACTCCAGAGCCTAAGACCTAGGCAGAAAAGAAAAAACTTTACCTCCAGGGTAAGAATCACAGAAATAGCACCCTTTCTCTGGTCCATATGTAAGTATTGATTGTGTGCTTAAAAAAAATGTCCACTATAGCTTTCTCTCCCCTGCCCCATATTTAAGGCCTGACAAGTCCTCCCTTATAGGGATTAACTCTCTCTGCTTCCTTGCTTTGATGTGTGCATTATCCCTGCCTCTCTGTTCAACTCCATGTAATAGACATACAGAGCTTCCAGGGTGCTGTGTGCATGCATCTGTCTTTGCACCAGTCAGGTCCACTCCTGAAGGCTGTGCATGGACACAGAACACCTGAGAGTGACTCCAAGTTGCAGTTCCAAAGTTGTAATTGGATGCCTCAAGTGCCAGTGGCAAAGACAAACTGTGTGCAGAACAAATGCACCTTGTTTGTAAACAGAGTTTGCAAAGATAAACCTGCTCACTGCCCATATGTGTTTTCCAGCTGTAGCTTATAAGGCATCCCTCCAGGGTTTAGCATTCAACATGTTGGGGAGTTTCCCCACCCACCCCCCAACATCCCGACCCCTTCCCGCAGAGGAAGCCTTGCTGTCTTAATGCTTTGGTACACCTCTAGATCAGGTTACAGAAATGATCCAGGATCCTTGCATGCCTCATTTCATAACTGGCCTCTTAGTAAGGATCACTTCATAAACTCCCGAGCCGCACTGTAAACATGGTCTGTAGAGTCTTTCATTGCCTTAGCCCTGGGCAAGCAGGGCCAGCTCTCCCCAGGTGCCAAGCTCCTCGGCAGCCTGTATGTCCGTCCATGTTGCTGATTCTCCAAAGCAAGAAGAGCTGACCAGGTTACAGCTCAGGGCAGTAGCTGAAGACTGACTGAAGGCTTACTAACATCTGCTGGATGCCAAACTGTAGCAGCTTGTCTTGGGAATTTAACCAGGCGAGGGATGCAAAAGTTCTTCATCTGGAAAGGAACTTTCTCTATAATTGTGCTATCTTTAAAAGTTTGAATGTAAAGGGACCAGCCACCTTGGTTTTCCTGGGGCTGAAGTTTTCTGGGAGGCAGACTAGGCAGTGCTTGTAGGATAGTCCACACCAGGAGGAGTTAGTCACTCTAGTGGCAGCTGGAAACTTGACACTGAAGCTAATGTTCAGGCATCAAAATGATGCCATAGTGTTTGGTGGAATGCCGTGCCAACTCCATATGGATCCTCTTAGGTATATTTATGTCTATGTAACATTTTCATATATTTTTTTAGTCTCCATCAACACACTGCTATTAAGCCCAATGACACTGCCAATGTCCAAATGTTTTGACAATAAAAGAAAAACAAAACAAAACAAAACACCAAAAAGCAAAACAAAGAACAATTGTTGGAGGTCAAATGTTGCTACCCTCTGGTAAGGGTGAAGAGGCGAAGAGGTTAATTTAACTGTGACTTAGGACAAGTAACAGTAAATTAGATGCTGTATTTTCATAACCCAGCGAAGACCAAGTGTCTCCAATCCTTATCGCAAACTTTCAAGATAAGGATTAATTGTACTCGTCTTGTAGAGGAGCAAAACGAGGTGCAGTGAGCTTATGCAATGTGCTCTCCTTAGGCGCTTCCCCTTGTACATTTCTCTTCACCAGGCTCATTTTCTAAGTGTGTCTTGGCTTTGAGAGTGAGCTTGAATTTCATCCATTTAAGCACAGAAAACTGTACCCAAACGAATTTGCATCATTTTGTTAGGATAAATTTCAAATGCATATAAACTTGAAAGAAATTTGAAAGAAGCACCCCTAGCTCATGGCCTAGCCTCTAGAGTGGATGTTTTTGCTTTATTGCCTAACTAACCATCGAGCCATCATACATACATTGGGATGCATTTTAAAGTGAGCTGCAGTTAGAAGCTAACACTGTAGCTGTCCCTGCATGTAATTTTTTTTAAAAAAAAAATCAAGGCTCTTTTTCTATGATAAACCTTGTGTACAAATTTGTCACTTGATGACCTCTGGTACATGCTCACACCTATGTACTAGGTCGAGGTACAGGCTGTCTGTCACCCTGGAAGATTTCCTCTTCCTCTTCCTCCTCCCTGACATCCGCTGTCCTTCGACTTCCTCCTCCAAAGGTAACCATTGTTCTGAGTTTGTTTGATCTCAGTGATTTCAGTCATTTTTATCTGTTAGTAAATTTCATAGAAATTGAAACATACAATGAAAAGTTTTGTCAACCGTTTTAATCAAGCAAAATTTGGTGTGAATATAGCCACACTTTTAAAAAGAACGCACTGTCATTACTTTCATTGTTTTTAGTACTGAATGAAAATCAACCAGTTTGTTCATATACTTTCTTGTAGACAGGCAGGGGAATTGGCTGTGGGTTGTCAATGTCTAATGAATACTCTGGTTCACCTTAACACTAACAATATATATATATGAGCTTCACTCACTTCTATGGGTTCCATTCCTGCCCCACGCATTGGTACTTGGGTTAGTCAGCTTTCTTTTATTGTAACACGTGTGATAAATAATTTATAATAAAGTTTTGATCTGGTTCGTGGTTTTAGTTTTAGGGAATTCTCAGCTGACACTGATATTTTGGGTCTTCGGTGAGTTGTGGCAGGATCACGTAGCAGATAATATAACTGCTTACATCACAAGCCAAGGAGCCAAGAAGAAAGGGGAAGGGTGTGGTCCCATAAACTCATTTAAGGCCACACCTATAACAACCTAGGAGTTGATTATAAGCCCCCACCTGCTAAGTGCTTACAGCATTTCCTGGCAATGCCATTGTAGGGACAATACCTTTCACACAGGTTCATTTGGGGCAAAATCAGCTCCCAAACTTTTTTTTTTAACCTTTATTTTTTTTTTTACAGTCTAGTCATTATTCTCCTCTTGTTCTTCCCTCTGACAGTTCATCATCTCATTCCTCCTCTCCTGTCTCCAAGAGGATGTCCCCACACCCCCACACCTCCTTACACACACCAGGCTTCCATGGAGCCTCAAGTCTCTCAAGGGTTAGGTGTATCTTCTCTTACTAAGGCCAGACCAGTCAGTCCTCTGCTGTGTATGTATCAGGGGCCTCAGACCAGCTAGTGTATGCTGCCTGGTTGGTGGCTCAGTGTCTGAGAGATCTTGGAAGTCCAGGTTTGTTGAGACTGCTGGTCTTCCTATGAGGTTGCCCTTCTTCTCAACTTCTTCCAGCCTTTCCCTAATTCATCTACAGAGGTCCCTGACTTCAGACCATTGGTTGGGTGTAAGTATCTGCTTCTGTTTCAGTCAGCTGCTTGTTGGACCTCTTGGAGGACAGCCATGATAGGCTTGTGTCTATAAGTACATCAGTAATAGTGCCAGACCTTGCAAGATTTATTTTTAATTATGTTTATGAATGTGTCTATTTGCATGCCAGTGCAGATACCCATAAAGGCCAGAAGAGGGCACAGGATCTCCTGGCATAGAATTGCAAAAGTAATAAAGACTTTAACAAAAAAACTCATTAAATGTATTTATTTATTCCCTTTGCAACCCAGTATCAGCCCTTCCTCTCCTCTCAGAATCCCATCATGCAAGTCTTCCCCCCATTCCCTCTTCACCTTTTCTTTTGAGAGGGGAAGCCTCCCTCTGAGTGTCAAGGCCTGCTGCCCTTCAACATCAAGTCTCTGCAGGACTAGGCACATCCTCTCCCATTCACAACACAACTTAAAGACAGAAGGCTTTGTTTTGACTCTAGGTTTGAAAAGATATAGCCCACCATGGCAGGGAAAGACCATGTAGTGGCATGGGATGGCGTGTGGTGGTGTGTGGTGGAGTGTGGTGACAGGAACACACATTGGGTGCTTAGTCATATTGCACCTACAGTCAGGAAGCAGAGAGGCATGAGTCTAGCTCTCAGCCCACTTTCTCTTTTTGTCACCTGGGATTCCTGCCCCTGGGATAATGACATCCTCAATCAGGGTAGCTCTTTGCTCCTCAGTTCAACTTCTCTGCAGACACCCTCAATGACAAATTTAGAGGTAGGCTTCCATGGTGATTCTAAATCCAGGCAAGTTGCTTGGGAAGATCAACACTCATGGGGTACTTGGAATGTCCAACACATTAGACATTGGTCATGTCTTTGTGCTGGAAACATTTAAAATCCTCTTTAGTAATTAGCTTAGTTAATCATTAAGTTAATCACCATCAAGCACAATTATCTTGTGCGATGAGGCATCTGAAGTAACTCCTGTGTCATGGCGCCTCTGACCACTCATATTACTGAGGGTCATTTCATCTTGTTGAATTGTTCTATGGGCTCCATTCCTGTCCTACACCTCTGTACATGTATTAGTCAGCTTTCTGTCATTATAAGAAAACACTAATAATGTGTCTACATTTGGGTTTCTTTGAGATTATTCTATCTGGAACTGGCTGGGCTTCTAGAGCATGCAAAATCATGATATTCAGGGCTGGTCTGGACAGTTTCTCTAAGTATTCCTTCTAATTTCCCGTTTCTCCTTCAGTGATTCCCATCATGTTCCTACTGATGTTTGACATGTCTCTGAGGCACCACTTTTTTTGTTCATTCATTTTTTTT
>JADRCC010575165.1:20173-31387 GCA_019843855.1 Hylomyscus alleni | reverse complement strand
CCAAAGCAATCTCTAGATTCAATGAAATCTCCATTAAAATTCCATCACAACTTTTTTACAGACCTTGAAAGAGGAATTCTCAACTTCATATGGACAGACAAAAATTTAGGATAACCAAAACAGTCCTGAACAATAAAAAAAATCTTGTAGAGAAATCACCATCTCTGACATCAAGCTATATACTACAGAACAGTACTGATAAAAAGCACATGGTCTTGGTACAGAAACAGACAATTTAAGCAATCAAATGGAATTTAAGACCCAGAAATGAATCTTTACACCTTTGAATGCTTGGTTTTTGACAAAGAATCCTTTAAATGTTCGATATCACTTTAAGCCTGGCTAACACAGTGAGTAAGGTGATAAGGTTGTAATTTCCTAGTAAGTATACAAGCACAGTAAACATTGGATTCTGTAGCTCTTCTATTAGTTGTTATTGGGTCTGAACACATAAATATTTGTTGTAATGCTATTAAGTTACATATTTGAGTTTTAATTAAATAACTTGTTTTATCTAGAACACTGATTGCGTGATTCTGTTGTAAAGTAATCTATACATTTAGAGGAATGGCCAATATGATCAAACTTATCTTTTGAACAACAGATAAACACAGTTCTGGTAATGTCATGCAGTACTGGGCTAATAGCAACATGCCACATATTTTCGTACAAAATATTGAAACATGAATTTTTTGGTCGCCATTTCAATTTGACTGCAATTATATAAATGGAGATTTAAACCAGAAAACTAAGAGTATATGTTTAAAAAACTAATAGAATCCTGTGATACACGGAGAAATGTTAATGATTAAAAGCTATGTTGGAATGGAGTTGCTGTATAGTTGAATAGCTGTAAGCAGAATTTTTTTCTTTGACAAATCTATTTTTATCAAACTTTGCCACACTCAAAATTATACTTCCCTCAAAACTCAAATGTACTATTCATATAACAAAAAGCAGGTAACTTATTTGTATAGAGCATTAAAGAAAGCTGAATTTAATATTACATATGAAATAAAAATTTAAAAGGCATGCTATTTAAACAGTCTTATTTAATAATGTAAATTGATAGTATAACATCTTGAGAGTATATTGATATTATATTGATAATAGTAAAATTAACTCATGTATATTGTTTAAATACAGGTATTCTTATTAGAATAAAAGAGAAATTACTTTGAATAGCATATTTCATATATTCCAAATAATATAAACATGCTATTTCTTAAATGAAAAATAAACAATATGAATACACATGATTGTAATGCTTTGTACTATGCTTTACTTCAAGCTATTGTATGACATTACTAATTAAGCCATTATGAAATTCATGATTTCAAAGCATGAAGCATTCTTGATAAAATATACATTTTGTTAAATTGTTGAAATAATAAACTTTTATCAAAGCACTATATTAAAGATTATAAAATGATATCTGAAAAATATAAGTTTGATTCTCAGCAAGCTCAACAATTGTATGATTCTTAGTGGACTTCACTTATGCAACCTATGTCTTTTATTATGACTATTAACTAATAATAGTATCAATGGTAATAATTTGACATGGGAAATATATCATGAATATTATTCTATATATCTCTGAAGTTCCCATAATGAACATCCTAGAACACACAAATTTTACATAAAAGTGTGTAATCCTTAACTGACAACAGAACAAGTTCTTCATGCTTACTGGTACTCCATTCTGCAGGGGAGATTATTTTCCTTAGGTAAAACTGTACCACATTCTCTTCACAGAGTTTGCTCCTTCATTAGCAAAGGCTTGTTGATGATACCTCAGAGAACTCTCCCTTAAGTACATTTGTGTTCTTTCTCAGAAATTTATGCTCATTTATGAGCTCTTGTATGTCTTCTGAAACATGCCAGAGATCTGAATATAGATCTTTATTTTTAAACTTTAAAAAATATATTCTTATTGCAATGAAACCTCTATTTAACCTTCCAGAGTCCAATGCCCTCACCAATCCTATTTGTCTATACTTACATAGTAAACAAGAGGTTTCTTTCTTTGCACAAAGATTCTTTTTATCCATGAATATCAGAGTGTGACCAGAACATGACTCAGAGAGTGTGCCTCAACTTCAACCCAGCCAAGAGGCATGATGCATTGATTTTAAATGACTGCTTTACACATTTACCAGATGGTCACCTTCATCAGGCAGCCTTTGATTAGTGCCATAACAGAGCTGTAATGATACTCAAAGCATCACGGGCAGCAGAAGGAGGAGATGATGGTGAAGAGTTCTTGAAATAGTCCATATGGCAGCAAACATTTATCATTTACTTCCTGGCAATAAGGTTGTGAAAGGTAAAGATAATTGGAGCCATCGGTCTCTCAAGGAAACCCTAAGCAGGTAGGGAAAATGAAAAAGAAACAATACTGCAAAAATATGACACTGATACATTGCCTCATGAGAATTCTTAGTTTATTCATTTGAATCTTGGAGTAGCGTAAAATGAATATATGCTATGTGATAAGAATATAAGTAATGAGAAAACCAACACAATTATAATTATTTACAATCCAACATAAAGCCTCTAGCTCCTTTTCTGTATAGTTTTCATTATTATTTTCAATTTTACCTCTTTTTTTTTACCATCTTTGCTGTGTTTTTACACAATTTGTGTCTTCTGATATTTGTGAGTAATCTGTGAAGTTACTTTATTTTAGAAAATTGTAATGCTGAGTTCTCATAACACACAAAAACCTAGATTGTTGGAAGATAGCAAAATCAGGAGACTTTAATCAAATCCAAAAGCAAAGAGTACTGTGACAAATTATAAGAAAAAAACTAAATTATAAGAGTTACTGCTGTGATTTTTATGCATTACTTTCCATAAATTCTTTAATTTTCATGGAAGAAGTTCAGGCATTTTCCCAAAGTTCATTAAAAACTTCAGGATTAATTTACATAGACCAAAAAAGAAAATTATCCAAAGTTTAAAGATTAGTTGAAAATGCTTGGAAAAATATTGATTCCGTGTAGCTAATATCAACACTTGAATACAGCATGTATCCCTCTATTAGAAATGTTCACATTATCTTGAAATTATTTTCACATATCAACATCTTTTGTAAGCCTGTCCTGAATAGATTATTCCAACCACCATATTGAAAAGTAAGCTACTGGTAATTGCAAACAATATTGACTTTCCCATTATACCCTCTACTTTGAATTAGATATTGTGTGCATTTTCTGACTAGGCAGATGTCTGCTTTAATAGCATTGATTTATCTCTCTCTATATATATATGTGATTTATTAATTTTCATTGTAAAACCATATGAGATAACAAATCTTTCTTAACTTTTGTTTTAATTTATTTTTAAATTGATAGATCTACACTTAAAGTGTTTAATCATTTTCAAAATTTTATACAATATTGATAAATGTTAATGAGGTATATTGTGTTTTTCATGTCAAACCTATTATATAACCTTAAAAGACAAGACTGGTTAACTTTTGTTTTGAATTTTCTTCATCATGTCTTCTTTGATGCTCTTTTATGAATAAGTCTCCTCTAAGTCTATGCTTTCATATTTAGTTCCTGCCCATGTAGAATATATGTGCAACTTTATAATAATTTGCAAATTGTTCCCCAAACATTTATAGCATCATGGATTTATACATGCAATGTAAAGAAAATTTACCATCATCCAAGAAGCTTATACTAAGCTCACTATGTCTTTCAATTTTGTACAGCCTATTTGAGATCTAACGGATGGTTCATGATGGCTCTCATTTTCATTTAGAAGAGTATTGAAATGGGGCCTTTTGGACTACTCTCCTTGTAAAGATTGGTTTCAACTGTTTTTTTTTAATTGCTTGAGAATGAATAATTTGCTTTTTAATTGCTTGATTTATATAGATAGAAGTATTTTCAAATATGTCATCTTGATATTTCAATTTGGCCTATATTTTGTTTCTCATGTTCTTAAATGTACCTTTTAATTGAACAGAAAGTTTATTCCTTTATCAATTAATTTTAATTTATCTGTTTGTCAACATTTGGTAATGATATTTTTGCATTTCAAGGTCATACATATTTCCACCTATATTTTGTCACAGATTATTTTTGCATTTAAAACTCACTTTCAGTTAATTTTGGGTTTGTAGTATCAACTAGATAGAAGTTTCATATTCATAGGATCCTGTGTTATTTTAGTACTACTTTATTGTACTGCTTTATTTTGGATAGATTCTGAATATACAATCAGTGTAAAGATGAACTCATTAAATAATCTGAAATGTATTTTAATGCTTATATTTTTATAATTAGTATATAATTAAAAATTTGAAAGTTATCAGTTAAATGATTTTATTTTAAGGGTTTTGATAAGACTGTCTTTTGCTGAATATTGTTTAATAAAAATTCAGTTTCTTTCATAGATAGAGCAATAGAAAGACTTTTTTTTTTTTTTTTTTTTTTTTTTGCTTTTCAAGACAGGGTTACTCTGTATAGCCCCAGCTGGGCTGACCTCGAACTCAGAAATCTGCCTGCTTCTGCCTCCCAAGTGCTGGGAGGCATGCACCACCACTGCCTGGCAGAAGACTTTTTTATTTATTCTTGATTCAATACCTGTGTACTATAATTCTCCAAAATCTTGCCTATTTTATAAATATGAGATCCAGTGTGTGTATGTGTCTATGTGTCTCTCTTTGTGTGTGTGTGTGTGTGTGTGTTTATGTGTCTGAGTGCTATTCTCTTATTTGCATTTTAATAATATCTGTGAGCTAGGTATGATGAATAATTCTCACATTTTTTATGTGTGCAATTTTTATCTTCAATGTAGCAGTAGACTTGTGAGTTGGAACAAACTTTTAAAACAGTCCATTCTGGCTTCAGTAATTTTCCCTGCTACCCTTTCTTCTCTTCATCTGGATTTCCTAAGCTCCTAGGGGAGGCATTTGATGAAGTAATACTTTTAGGGCTTAGTGTTCCAAGGGCTCACTCTGCATAATGTCTGATTATTACTCTCTGTGTTCCCTCCCATCTGCTGCAGAGGAAGCTGCTCTGATGATGGCTCTGCAACACCTGATTTAGGAGTACAGAACTTGTCCTTAGGAGTCATTTGGATGTTACTCTTTGTTTTGTTTTGTTGTTTTATTTTTTTGTTTGTTTAACAGTAGTATTTATTTTTACTCAAGTCCCTGGGCTATCTAGTCTCTAGTCTCAGGTTTTTGGTCACCAAACCAATGTCAGAGATAGGTTCCATCTCATGGAATGGGCCTTAAATCCAATTAGCTATTGGTTAGTTTGGACCACAAGCTTTGTTCCACCTTTGCATTATAACATTGGCAGGCATGTTATCAGTATAGATCAAACAGTTTGAAACAGGATTGGCATTACCTTTCCTTTGTGGAAGTGTGACTAGTATTTTTCAGTACCAAGAACTGAGGAATGAAGACTCCAGATACCAGATTGACTTCTCAATATTTGGTAAGTTGTGGAAGCTTTGTTCCTAGCAATAGGGGCTTGCTATCAGTTTGAGGAGAGCAACCTCTAGTGTTGCAAAAGCCTGGAGTTTTGGTGAGTTCACATCGGTCCCCCTTTGGCTAAGAACTCAATTAGATGTGACTCAATCCAGGTACTACATCTTTCATTTGGTGACAAGAGATGGCCAGCTGGGACTCTGTTTTACCAATTATTTGCTGAGGATGTGGATTAAGAATACACAAGTTATTGCTGGCGGGACTAAAGACTTGTACAACCATTGTGAAAATCAGTGTGGTATGTCCTCAGGAAGATGGGAATCAATCTACCTCAAAATCCAGCTTTACTACTCTTAGGCATATACCCAAAAAACACTTCTTCCTACTACAAAGACACGTGATCAATCATTTCCATTGGTGCTGTAGTTATATCAATTAAAAATTTGAAACAACCTAGATGTCTTTCAATAGAAGAGTTTATAATGAAAAAAAAGCAAGTAAATGAAAAAAAAAAAAACTAGAAAAGAAATCCTGAGTGAAGAAACCTAAATTCAGAAAGACAAGTATGGTATGTATTTGCTCATGTATGATTGTTGGCTATTAAGGTGATGATAACAGAGCTGCAGCCCATAGAACTGTGTTGATCAATGGGTATGAACTGAATACTGAGACACAAATTCACATACCTATGGAAACCTGATAACTGGTAAAAAAGAAAAAAATTCCTATCGTGTTTGTGAGAGGGACAGCATCTTCTGCTCAAAGTGAATGGCTCCATTTTGAAAAATTCAAATAGATCCATACTTACCACTTAGCAAAAAACTCAACTCCAAGTAAATCAAAGAAGACACCATAATATTCAAAACATTTATTTATATATGAGCTCTATATCTAACAGATGTATAAAATAAAATGATTATATTTAGAAACGAAAATATTTAGCATCCACAAAATATTTTCAAATGTATATAGTTAGCATATTAAATGTTAACCTATCTTAATCAATATTCAATCCTAAATTTATATGTGTCACATTTGTAGTTGTGTACAATTTACTCTTTTATTTTTTGTAACTAATCCACAATCAAGACAAAAAAAGCCCACATGATCAAAATAATAAATTTTGCCATTATTCTCACCTCACCAAACAATGAACACAGAGACTTGAAATTATAAACTTTTTTCCTTCTCTATCATAACACCATTTATTCTCTCAGAAGTATCAGATAAGGGAATGGGATTTACATTGCCATTTCATTGAAATCAGAATTTTCATTTTTTTTTTCTGAATCAAGGTTCTGCTCTGTTCTGTTTTGATATGCCTTTTTTTTACAGAATGTAAAATTGGTTTTCAGCATAGTATTTTTATGACATTATGTAATGACTTGCTATTATTTCTACAGGAATGATTTTTAAAAGCCTGTTTCTTTTTGAATCTCCAATTATACATGCACTAGAATAAACAACACTAGACTTAAAGTCATGAATTTAGCTATTTTTGTGTGTTTTCAGTATTTTCTTTTTTGCCTTGAATTTGGATCATTTCTATAGATTCTTTTTCAAGTTAATTGTTATTGACTTCTCAATTTTTGACCCAGGTAATAATTCCACCCTGTAAAACATTTATTGCCAGTATTTAGACATTACTTTTTTGAGTCTACTCTGAATTTTCTTCTCTGTTTTTCATTAAATTCTCAAGCACATTCACAGTCTTTGTCATTAGGAATCATTATTTTATATTAGCATTTTTCTCTTTGTGGTCAATAAAATTTGCAGCTTGTTATTTTATATGTAATACACAATTGACTAATCCATATTATTGGTTTAATCTTCCTGCTGTCAGGTAAATGGTCTATATAATTATCGTGTCATGTTGGCTGCTGTGAACATCCGTGACTCACAAGCTAGCCTGTCTTCCAAGCACCGTTTGAAATCTCAGAATCATTGGGCCTCTGCATTTGCTGTCTCTGAATTCACAGATATGCACGATGGCATCCATTCAGAGACTCAGAGAGTTTGTTACTGACTTCTGATACGCTGGCAGAATTTCCAGAATTTTGCCCTTACTTTTCTTACTACAGTACTGATTTTCTAATTAAAGATTATTATCAACATTACTAGGCTATGGGTTCATTTCCTTACTTTGCACTTCTGAAAACAATCTCCAGGCAAAAATCAGGACATTCTAGGTCCTGTATTATTTTTTCTGTTCTTTCAGTGATATAGTGCACGCAGCTTTTTAATAGCCATAAATTTTTAACTATCATTACACAATTTTCTAGATTTCTAAACAAGAGGAGTATTACCTCTATCAATATACTAAAACAAAATTTGCATTTCTCTTAAGGGGAGTTGGAAATGAAGGTTCAGACAAACATGTGCTCAGGTGTGGTATTTTATGCTCAGAATCTTCATTCCTGGGAAGTGTGAGCTGGAGGGTCAATGGACCAATGTCAACTTCCATTGCATAAGAAATTTTAGGCTAGTTTGAATTACATAAGAAGTTATCTATAAACTAACTTAAGCATATTTATATTCACATATGTTATTATAAAATTAATAGTTTATAATTAAAACTCTTGATATGATTAATAGTGAAACATATATTAACATAGTATTTCTTTATACTTAACCTTTACAAGTTAATCATATTTCCAGCAATATTTATTGATGTAGTAGGCTATTTTTTCTACGAAGTTATAAATACTCAATAACAAAGAAGACATTGGTGTCACAAAGCTAAGAATCAATAATCACTACAACACATTCACATTTTATTCAGCCATTACACTTATTTACACAAGTGTCAAAACGTTATTAGATATATAAAATGTAACAATAAAAATGAAAAAATATTTAAAACCTTGATGCATGCATTCTATTGAAGTAGTCAGAAAATAACACTCTTAACAAGTTAATGTATCCTATTGTACAGATGTTAATAAATTCTAATGAAACATAAGGCTGGGGAATGAGTTGGAGATAACCACAATCAGCAGAGATTAGCTAAAGGATGTAGAATGGATTACTTCCCTGAGGAAAATTTCAATGACAGGAGAGCTTATAAGGAAATATGGGTAAGAAAGTTGTAAGGGGTGAGATTTAAAAGGATTGCAGTAGAGTGAAGAGAGGACAGCCTATAGATGTCTCAATCATCTTAAGGATTTGGCATTTACTGTGTAGTGAAGGGAAGCTACCATGCAGTGTTTTTAGTAGATGAAGAAGGGAAGTCATGTTTTGTTTTAAAGGATATTCATAGATGTGATATTTTAAAAAGTTGGACCACTTCTATATCTGTAATAAACATAAGTCACTCAGCAATTTACAAAAGAATAGGAATTTTTCTTCTCACAATGTTAGAGTTTAGAAAGCCCAAGTTCAAATTCCCAGTATATTTTATTTTCTGGTGAAGGATGCTTTCTGTTCTTATGATGATGTCTTGATAGTACATTTTTTTTTTTTTTTGGAGAAGAGGAAACCTTAGCCTTCAGATATCAGTAAGTAGACAGAACTCAAGTTAATTGTTCTTCATGTGCACCTTGATTATATTTAATAAGAAACGTTGTCATAATATAACCACTCTTGCTTCTTCAGCTCTTACTTCTTTTAAATTGTCTACAAAGTTCCATATTTTGGTTTGGAGGAAATATTTAAATACAGTGGCCTAAGCAATCAGAATGCAATGGAGGAAGATATCTTAATAGAACTTGATATAAATAGCTTTGTTATATAAGGAGAGCAAAGAAGGTACTTAAGTGTCCAAAGTATAGATGCACTTACATGACTTCCTATGCAAAGCTATGTATATCTTACTCTAAATAAATATATGTAGTTGTTCTTTTCCAACATGTAGAGATCCCTATAACTGCTTAACATAATTCTTTAAGTATATAAATATATATTGTATGATAAATTATAATGATTTTTAAACCAATTATTTAAATGGTATGAGAAAATTAAAACTAATAAAATTATATCCTTAATGGACAAATCACCAATCATAAAGATACATGTGTGTGGTAATTTTCAATATTTTAAATTTATATATCACAATAAAGCCATTAACATACAAAAGAATAGAAAAACACTTTGACAGCAAGTAACATCACAGATAACAATAGCAACACATGAAAATTCTTAAATAATATAGTACTAAAATTTAAGTATTGGACATCAGAAAGCAAAATACAATGCACAATAATTATAATTCTACGCTATATAATAATATTGCACAAGATCTTAATTAGAAGAGTTTAAGTACTTCTACAATCCGTTAATTTCTCCTTTATAAATTATCCTTCAAAATTCAGAATCTACATGGAATTAGGTTTCCTAAATAAAAGTAGAATCTTCCAGTAATAAATAGTAAAAGAGAGCATTCAATTATTATGCATATATTATCGTTCAGATCTAGTCATCCTAAAGTTTCTAAGGTTTCATGACATAAATGAAATATTCATGCCAAAAATATTCATGAATATTTTTGACTCCTTATCCTTATCAAAACTTCTTCTAAAAGGCCTGTCCTATACTTCATGCAATAAAGCATGTTTCTCTCAGGAAACATGAAGGCATAAATTGACTATTTAAATTCATATTTCTTATTCACTGATTGTGTCTACCACAGTAATTGTAGCTAATCACTGCTCATGTAATCTGGTGACTCATTACATTACTCATCCCATATTTCACAATGAATCTATGTAAATAATTAAAGAGACTCTTTATGTCAAATAAAATTAGTAAAGTAATGCATCAAACACTATATTGTAATTGAAGAAAATTCATGAATTATCTGTTTATATCCCCACAACATGAAATTTGTTATCAAATATAGATGATACATTTTGAAAATAAATTTTTAAAAGTTTTATTTTGTCACTTATCCAGTACACTGAATTATTTTGATACAGTAACAAATATATAATATATAATTCATGCACTTGATGCTGAGTTCCTGAAAAGATATCACTCAGTTTGATGTATACTGATGCCTGGTATGTGAAATATAGAAACTGAAGTTCCTTTTTAAATGAATATCCTTTTCTTACTTCAGTGTCAAACAGACAATTGAAGTACTTTTGGTGTCCTTTATGAATCTCTATAATTTTTTTTAGAAAAAAATGAATATCTATAGATCAGCATATCATCTTTCTTTGAATTGGTGTCTGAAATTTAACCCTTACTTCTACATAGTCCAAAGGAAACATTCTTTTATTAGCTAAATAGTTGTCAGTCTGTGGTTCCTTATAGTGAATAAGTCAGCTATGTTTAAATAAAATTTTAGAAAAGCCTTAAGTATCAGAAATGTTTAGTGATTTTAATCCAAAGAGAAATTCTTCAATAAGTTTTTGTGTGTTTGTTTTTGAGGAAATCTTATTGTGTAACTCTAGATGTGGTAGAACTAGCTATGTAGACCAAACGGACTTCACACTCTGACTTCCAATGACCTCTGCCTCCTCCATGTTAGGATTAATGGCATGTATCATCAGAACAGGTCCAGAACAAGAGAATTCATTCTTGTAATTCCATTTGGATTGTACCTACATATATCAACTACAAGAAGATTAGTTGATGATTTGGGCATCAAAGCAAACACCTGAAGCTAGGAATTTAACATCAATTTCCAATTTTTAATAGTTCCTTGAAGAAATTAGTGACTAGGGTGGAGCCATAAAATATATAGTATGAGCATAGAGAATCTTATAGCATCAAAAACTAAGGTGTTAAAATCTCTCTCTCTCTCTCTCTCTCTCTCT
>JADRCC010575165.1:0-20073 GCA_019843855.1 Hylomyscus alleni | reverse complement strand
GAAGAGTAAGATATATATATATATATATATATATATATATCTTACTCTTCATGTACATGAAAGTCATAGGATCCAAGTAATTTTTTACCTCAGTAAAGAAAGGTATTGACACTGATTTTACTCCATACTGTCTTGAATAATAGCATACACAGTGAGGATGCAATCCATTATCCCAGAAGAATTCTCGTAAGTTTTATAGACCTACTTGCAAAGAAGCCTGCTCATTATTACCACAATTACCTGTGAGAACAAATTTAGAAAATTTTTAAACAAATATAGAATAGAAAAGGAATATATTTGATTTTACAGCAGGAAACTTGAAAAGCAATGAGTTAGTTAAGAAATCAAACTTATAATTGTGAATATGACTATCCATATATATCATAACAAAATAAAGAGACAATGATGAAAAATCTTATATGCATATTATCACTGTTGATGGCTGCTCATGTAAATAGATCATCCATGGTGACAAGTCCTGTAATGTGTCATCAATATGGCAAATTCTTTAGACAGATCAGTATGTTACAAAATTCACAAGAATCTTAAAGAATGAAAATAAAAATACAATTTAAAATATAATTTAACATTGATTTATTTTCTGATAATAAATCATAATAACCGAATGCTTACAGGAGTAGGCCATGATCCTACCAGGCACAGAGAGTTGAATAGGCTTATACTACCAAGCATGAATTTCCTCTCAGTTGAGTGGCCCTTTGGTCTAGTTAGAGAGCTATTACTTATCCCCAACATGTAAATGCCCCTATTTTACCACTGGGGCTGTCTTGTCTGGCTAGACATTGTTACTGTTAATTGGCATTGTAGGTAGATATGGCTACTGATTGGTTTCTTCTTTGGCAGCTTGGATTGCACCTTCAGATACTATGAGAAACTATCTTCAGAAATAAGCCTTCCATTTAAATACAAAATCAGTTACCACAAGTCCTATAACCTAAGTGTGTGGTGTCATCAGCTATGGAGCATTGCCTTCAGGTTCTGGGAGGCAGCCAATTTCAGCGACTTAAGTCTATATAGTTTTTGAAGTCTTTCAGACAACACTGAAAAATAAATTGAAGGAAGATTTCTCTTGCCCTATACTAGGATTTTAATAGCCTATGACTGTCAGAAGGAACCCAAACTTGTGAAATATATTTGTGTACACATATGTTAATTTATATATGAATTTTAAGTAAATATTAAAAATGCATGTATTTATAGCATTCTCAACATGTGCATTTTTATCCTCTGTCCTTCCTTCTCATCCAGCTTCCTCTCTACTCACTTGGTGATAGAACATGTGCTCTATTCTTCCTCAGTTCTTTATTTCTGAGGTCCAATTATTCCAAATTCTATACTCATTGCAGATTTGGAATTTACTCTACAAATAAGAAAGAAAGTACAACATTTGTCTTTCTGGCTTGGGTTACCTTACTCAATATTTCCTAGTTCCATGCATATACCTGAACTTTTATTAGTTCTTTTTTCTTTACACTAGAACATAATTCTATTTTATCTATTAAATATTGATTTTATCCACAGGTTGGAGGCTATTTGGCTGTTTCCATTTCCTAACTATTATGAGTAGAGTATCAATGAACATGTCTGAGTATGTGTGGACTGGAAACATGCAACCTTGGGAGGTAGGAGATTGAGGGGACCCTCCGGAATGCACCAGAGACCTGGGAGGTAAGAGACTCTCAGGACTCAAAAGGAGGGACCTTTGATAGAATGCCCAACAGTGGAGAGAGGAAACTTATAGAGCCCACTTCTGGCAGGAAGACAGGGCATCAAATGAGGGTGGGGATTGCCATTCCAAAGTCAAAATTATGAAACATAATTGTTCCTGTCTGAAAGAACTGCAGGGATGGAAATGGAAGGATCCTGAGGAAAAGAAGATCCAGTGACAGGCACAAAGTGGAATCCAGATCAAGGAGAGGTCCCAATGCCTGACACTATTACTGAGATTATAGAGTGCTCACAAAAAGGGACCTACCACGATTGCATTCCGGAAGGTCCAACAAGCAGCTGAAAGAGTCAGATATAGCAGATATTTGCACCCAACCAATGGACAGAAGCTGCTTACCCCGTGGTTGAATTAGGCAAAAGCTGGAAGAAGCCAAGGAGGATGGTGACCTGTAGGAGGACCAGCAGTCTCAATTAACCTGGACCCCTATGTTCTCCAAATGCTGGAACACTAGTAGGCAGCATACACCAGCTGATATGAAGCCCCTAACACATATACAGAGGACTGCCTGGTCTGGGTTCAGTCATAGGAGATGCACCTAACCCTCAACAGACTCAACAGGGAGTTTAGAGGTCTGGTTGTGCGGGGGTGGGCGATGGAGACATCTTAGTGTAGACAGTAGGGTGGGGAGGAGGTATGTGGCGTGGAACAGCTGAAGGGTGGACCGGAGGGTGGAGGATAAAATCCGAAGTATATATAAATAAATAAATAAATAAATAAATAAATAAATGTTATTCTCCAAAATTTTAACCCTGAATTGCTTCTGTCTAAAGTAAATACAGGTCCTGTGGAGGCTTGATACCCCAGTATAGGGGAATGCTAGGGAGGTGAGGCAGGAATGGGTGGGTGGGTGGGGGAGCAGGCTCATAGAAGCAGGGGAAGGGAGGATAGGATACCTGGAAAGGAGATAACATTTGAAATGAAAATAAATAAAATAGCCAATAAATAAAAAGTTATTTTAGCTCATGGAGCCTAGAATAGAACGTGCTCCATCCACTTTCTGGTGGTAGTATAATTTGTAACTCTAACAAAACAATGTATCTTTTACCCACTGAGTAGTATTGCCCTTACTTTATTTATTTATTTATTTTTTTAGTATAGAATAGAGTTTATTTAGGGCATGGGGAGGGGAGTTAAGAAGGTAGCCAAGGAAGAGAAAGGCAGAGAGAAGGAGAGAGTAGAGGAGTAGGAGCCGGCCATGACCACTTGGAAAGAGGGGGTAAGGAGATGGGGAGAGAGGGGGAGCAAAGTGGTAAGACGTAAGGTGGAGAAGTAGGCATAAGAGAGTACCCTCACTTATTAAAAAGCTTCTGCCTATAGCCAATTGAGACCATTACAGGGAATTACAAGTGTTCACAATTCAGGAAAACATTTACTGTAAGGTGTCTACCTTCAACTGATGTATCTACAACATGAGTCCTACACTCAGAAAAAGTCATACAAGAGTAACAAAATATTGTAATAGTCAAGGGCTAATATTTCTGCTGTGAGAACATATCCTTCATATATGACCAGTGAAATACCAACAATTTTTTTACTGGACAAGATCTGAATAGTGATGACAACAGTGGACATGCAAACATAACTGGGAGAGACTTCATAGGATCTCATTCCTAAATGAAGAACTACAGGAAAGTAATAGCTGCTAGGAGAAGAAGAATCATAAATGCCTATAAGGCTGTCCATCAGCCTTAAACATACGAATATATAAACAATATAAACAACACTAAATGTGTGTGTTCACATATGCAAGATGTGTGTTTATGTATAACAATTATAATTAAAGAAGAAAGGGTCATGAATCTGAGAATCATTGTGGGATATAAGAGGAATTTGGAGGGGCATATAAAGGTAAGTGGAAATGTGAATACAGTATACTTTTAGGAAATTATACAAAAAAATCTAATTTAAATTGAACAAAATATAAATGAGGAAAAATTCAAAAGGTGCCTCATAAAGTTTTTCATTAAGTTTGAGGTATAAATTAAATTAAAAATTACTCTCTAATGTCTTTACAAATATATTAGTGGCCAGGTTCAATTATAAGTTCTTTAAGCTACTTGAACTGACAAACACAGAAAAATCCATTACAATCACTGTGATCAGTTTGCTTGCTTAATGTGGAAGAACAGGGTAATAAAAAAATAGTTCTCTTAACTAAATATGATATCTTCCAAACTAATTTGGAAAAGAAATGAGCAAAAAGGTGAATCTTGGGTTGGCACAGGAAGCTTCCACCTTAGAAAATGTGATGAATATATTTGGTTGTCAACTTGTCTACATCTGAAATTAATTAAAACCTAAGGGCCTAAGCACATCTGTGGGGCAGTTTTTCCTTAATTAAATAATATGAAGTAAGAAAATCAACTTTTAATCTGGATCCTTTGGAGTAGGAGGATCCACCTTTAATCCAGATTAATGACAGTTGGTGAAGTTTAATATATATTTACAGCCAATTGTAGGTATGATAAGGAGTCAATTATAATTGAAGTAAATATTTTTTGAGAGAACAAAAATATTACATTTACAACATAATTCCTAACAAAATATGTAAGTATATCAGTAGAAGGACTTTATTTTAAGAAATTATAGCACAAGAGATTGAAAATTATTGGCACATTTTAAGAATTAATTTATTTTTTATATTAATGCTGTGGAAAATGATGCAACCTAAGATTTATATGGTGGCAAGTCATGATGAAGGACAGGAGAACAAATATGGAAATCACTATATAATAATCCAATTGACATGCAGTAGACTATATTGTGGTTTTTAGGGCTATTTCTCACTAGCCAAAGTCACATTGAAAGTATGCAGTATATTTGCAGATTAAATTTGAAACTCTTTAAAGGTCATCTGCTTCCTTAATCAACTTGTTTGATTGAATATTTAATGCATGCACATGTTGTTGAAGTAGAACATTCCAAACCTAAAAATATTTATTCTCTGTGTTAAAGATTATGCTCACTTTTCTGGGGTGGAGCACTGGAGAGTATTTGGAAACTGACTTTACACATGTCTTCATAGTCTGTATCATCAAATCAGAGTTGTACTAAATGTGTCAATTTGTGCACATTCATATGCACAGATGTTATGACATTAAATGTTACTTGGCAGATTTATCACTATTAATAAATCTGATGTCTTTGAAATCAGTTTATCTGTTCATTCATGGGTATAGTTTCAGTCATTTAGGGGATAAAAAAGAACACTCCTTCTCTTAACTTATAATCATGTAAACTGTGGTAGAAAAGTCAAACAAGGAACTCAGATCCATGTGATGGTTTTTCCAAACTCAAGTGTTTAATAAATGGGTATATTTTGAACGTTATTTCATTAGCAGCACAAAATGCCAGGGTTAGTCTAACAGGTGAAGGCAAGGATGCCAATGCCAAAAAAACAATGGCTATAAAACGCAATTATACTCTCCTATATAGTGAGAACTGGTGTCTTTTGGCACAGAATCTTGGCTGCCAAACTAAAACAAGAAGCCAAGAAAAATCCACTTAAACAAACCCATCTAGGATAAATCAGTTAATTTCAGAAATGAAAACTTAGAGGGGCAAAAAATAAGCAACATGTTAGATAAAAATAGATTCAAAAATCTAGAGAAAACTTTGAGGGGCATGAGAGGTTGATATGGAAATATTAAAGACAGTAAATAATTCAATTACATAAGTAGCAAAGTTGTGTTTTCAGATCCAAATATGAAGAAGGGTACTTGCAGCAATTATTTTGTTATTTTATCTATGTGTGGTTCATTTATATTTTAATCAAATTCCGGAGTGTCTATGTGTACCATCATTTGGGAAGCTCTTAAATAACATCAACTTCCACAGATTTACCTTATCTTTTTCACATCATCACTTTCTTATGTTTGGAAAAGTAAAACGAAAACAAAATAGTAACAGTAGAAGCAGAAATAACAAATGCAACCATTACATCACAAGCCATGCTTTTCTTACTTAACTAGTCTATTCCATTAATAATCACTGTGTCAAAAGTCCTTAGTGGGTTTGAATATTTTTTATTGTTCTTCATAGACCTGAAGGAAAGTCACAAATGAAGTGACTATGACTTTTGTCTTTGTAAATAGAGAAGCAAAAAAAATAAGGAAATGTCAAAACTTTTACTCATAATAACCCAGGAGGCAGACAATGAGTTGCCGGAGATTTTGAAAACGTGACAGGTGGGAAGGTTGGTTGATAAATATTTAGCATAAGTAGTACAGGTAGAGAAGAAGCATGTGTTTAAAAATCCTGGGATTGTTACTATTGCCTTTTGCTGCAGAGAGACTATAGGATCATATGCTGTATTGAACAACTGATTCACCTTTCTACTAAGGAGATATCAAATTCAGAAACTTTAGGCTACATGAATGTATGTGGAAGACTACAAAACAAAGTCTCTATGGCTTCTGTGTAGAAGGCCTGTTTCCATTTGGGCAATAAACAGAGGATTTTTTCCTACCACATACACACAAATGATTTAGCCAGATATTAAAAAACTCACAGAATACATATGCCAGTATATTTAGACAAAAATTCAAAATAAATATAATTACTTGACTATTTTTATTAAATTTCTTAACTGCATTTCAAGATGACAGCCATAGTGAGTCTCCATCCTCTTCCTCTTCAGAAATTGTCTCTGTAATTTTAAAGGCATTTTCACATTTGCATAATTTTACCTGCAACAGTAAACATAAGAGCTCTTATTAACATCCGAAATATCTTTGAAAATGTGTGTGAAATAGGCATCATTAGGGATATTTCTTTCTTTTCTTTAAAATTCTAAATGTATATTCATCATTTTATTTATTTATTTCACTTTGTTTTTTTTTTTCAATTTTGGATACTATGAATGTATTTTGATTATATATACAGTTGTGATAATTATATAGATATTGGATTTTTCTTTTTAATATATTTATTTATATTAATTACCTCAAACCAGTAAAGAAAAAATTTTATGTCCCAATCAAAGGTACATTTCTCAGGTCAGTTAATACCATTAGTTGAATATTTAATTATGATATAAAAGACATCCTGAAAAACTACCTTAAGTTAATTGGATACAATAAGAGCAACTATTTTCTATTTCATTTTGCTCAATTTTCATTTCAAATCCTTATTTGAGTAGTATTGTGTGATATATCAAAACACTTCTAACTTTACAGGTTAAATTTTTCACTTAAACCAATAAGACTAGTTGAAAATAAAAAGTGTAAGTACAGCAGAAAGAGAGAAGTGAAAAATATCAATACATGTTATTGCCAGTATGTGAATGTAACTCATTTTCTAACTGCTTGCTGGATAAGCAACCTGAAACATTATACAAATCATACAATAAGTAATAAAATAAATAACCTAACTAGACACATAAAGGTAGAGTATGAACTTAAATACATTTTACTAAATGACAAAAGTAAATTTCAAGAGGCCATATGATGTATGAAAACACAGGTAGACTGCTCTGGGAAGTGTAGTCTGTTGATATTTGTAATTCCCAGGTGTTTTGGAAAGCAAATGCATTTCCCTGATGACTTAGGATATCTCATATTTCTTTAACTGTTTCTCAGCCATTAGGGATAACTCTGTTGAGAATTCTCTCTTTAATTATCTACCCCATTTTGAATAAAACTTTTATGTTTGTTTCTCACACATAATTTTTTTCTGCTTGTTTCAATGACGCAAATCTTCCGCTGAAGTAATACCATACCACAAAGACCTGTGAGAAGTTTACAGATCTGTAATTGAAATCTGAGTGAGTGGACACGAGGTAGATAAAGAGGCATCATCTTGACAGGGCACAAAAAACTGACTGCTTACTACAACCACATTTCATCATGGAGAAACCCAACCCTTGGAGACCTATTGTTATTATAGAGGGGAGTCATCTAATTTAACTTTATATCCACGAAAAAATATAAGACAAACATCTGTGGTGGTTTAATAAGAATGACCTCCACAAACTCATATAGTTGAACACGTAGTCATCAAGGAGTGGAACACTTGGATAAGAATGACTGGGAGATTTAGTCCCTGGGAGCTCTGAGGGTACTAGGTAGTTCATATTGTTGTTCGTCCTTAAGGGCTGCAAGCCCTTCAGCTCCTTGAGTCCTTTCTCTAGCTCCTTCATTGGGGACCCTGTACTCAGTCCAATAGATAGCTGTGTATTCTGATCTTCTGCGCTAATATCCACTTATCAGAGAATGCATACTATGTGTGTTTTTTTGTTATCGGGTTACCTCACTCAGGATGATATTCTCCAGATCCATTCATTTCCTTAAGAATTTCATAAACTCATTGTTTTTAATAGCTGAGTAGTACTCCATTGTGTAGATGTACCACATTTTCTGTATCCATTCCTCTTTTGAGGGACATCTGGGTTGTTTCCAGTTTCTGGCTATTATAAATAAGGCTGCTATGAACATAGTGGAGCATGTATCCTTTTTACATGTTGGAACATCTTCTAGGTATATGCCCAGGAGTGGTATAACTGGGTCTTCTGGTTGTACTATGTCCAATTTCCAGAACTGCCAAACTGATTTTCAGAGTGGTTGTACCACCTTTCAATTTGACCAGCATTGAAGGAGTGTTCCTCTTTCTCTACAACCTCACCCATAATCTGCTGTCACCTGAGTTTTTCTTATCCTAGCCATTCTGACTGGTGTGAGGTGGCTTCTCAAGGTTGTTTTGATTTGCATTTCCCTGATGACTAAGGATGTTGAACATGGTGGGACTAATGGCTCCAGTAGTGTATGTATAGCAGAGGATGGCCAAGTAGGTCATCAATGGGAGGAGAGGCCCTTGGTCCTGTGAAGGTTCTATGCCCCAGTGTAGGGGAATGCCAGGGCCAGGAAGCAGGAGAGGGTGGGGTAGTGAGCAGGGGGAGGGGAGAGGGAACAGGGGTTTGTTTTTGTTTTTGTTTATTTTATTTTATTTTTGGAGGGGAACCTGGGAAAGGAGATATTGTATGACATGTAAATAAAGAAAACATCTAATATAAAATTCAGTTAAAATATAAATAAAATAAATAAAAAAGAATGACTGGGAGATGATGCCTTGTTGGAGGAAGTATGTCACTGAGAATGGGCTTTGGTGTTTCCAAATTCTATTCCAGGCTCAGTCTCACTTAATACATGCAGATCAGGATATAGCTACTGTTCCAGTGCCATGTGTGTCATGCTTCCTACCATGATGATAATAGACTAAACCTCTGAAACTATTAGCAAATCCCCAATTGAATGCTTTCTTTCTTTTTCTTTTATTGGATATTTTCTTTATTTGCATTCAAATGTTGTCCCCTTTCCCAGTTTCCTCTCCAGAAACCCCCATCCCATTTCCCATACCCTTGCTTCTATGAGGGTATTCTCCCAACCACCCATCCACTCCTGCCACCCTGCCCTGACATTTCCCTACACTGGGGCATCAATCCTTCACAGGACCAAGGGCTTTTCCTCTCATTGAGAGCCAACAAGGCTACATATGTAGCTGCTACATATGTAGCTGCAGCCATAGATTGCTCCATGTGTACTCTTTTCTTGGTGGTTTATTCTCTGGGAATCCTGGGAGATCTGGGTGGTTGATAATGTTGTTCTACCAAGAGGCTGCAAATCCTTTCAGCTCTTTGAGTCCTTTCTCTAACTCCTCCATTGCGGATCCCGTGCACAATCCAATGGTTGGTTGCCTCTGTATTTGTCAGGCTCTGGTAGAGCCTCTCAGGCAACAACTATCTTAGGGTCCTGTCAACAAGCACCTCTTGGCATCCACAATAGTGTCTGTGTTTGGTGACTATATGGGATGAATTCCCAGGTGGGGCAGTCTCTGGATGGCCTTTCTTGAGTTTCTGCTCCACAATTTGTCTCTGTATTCCCTGCTGTGAGTATTTTGTTCCCTCTTCTAAACTCAGGTTACAGCAGATTCTGGCAAGTATGTGGAGAAAGAACACTCCTCCATTGTTGATGGGAGTGCAAGATGGTACAACCACTCTGGAAATCAGTCTGGAGGTTCTTCAGAAAATTGGATATGTGGTCTATGTATTGTATCTTGGTTATTCGGAGTTTGGGGACTAATATCAGTGTGTGCATACCATGTGTGCTTTTTTGTGACTGGGTTACCACACTCAGGATGATATTTTCTAGTTACAACCATTTGCCTAAGAATTTCATGAATTCATTGTTTTTAATAGCTGAATAGTACTCCATTGTGTAAATGTACCACATTATCTGTGTCCATTCCTCTATTGAAGAACATCTGGGTTATTTCCAGCTTCTAGCTATTATAAATAAGGCTGCTATGAATGTAGTGGTGGATGTGTCCTTGTAATATGTTGGAGTACCTTTTGGGAATATGCCCTGGAGTGGTTTAGCTAGGTTCTCAGGTAGTACAATGTCCAATTTTCTGAGGAACCTCCAGAAGATCAAGAGAAGGAAGACCAAAGTGTGAATGCTTTCTTTTTAAAAGAGTTGCCTTGGTCAGCCATTTGTGCTTTAGTTAATTTCAGTTATAGTCAAGTTGACAACCAAGAATAGCCTTCACAGTACCGATAATGGAAAGCTGTTACATAATATGAAATACTAGTTTGTACATCAAAACATTTCACCATTTGTCATCAATTAAATAAAAAATAGTCTTTGCTGTTGTCCATCACCTCACTGGAGAAAATAAGCTCTTAGTCTTGCTGTGACACTGTTGAATTACAATTTTTAAATGTAATTGATAGGTTATTGGGCATATTCACTGTTCATTGTTCAACAATCAAAAAAAACCCATAAATTTTGTGCTTGCATTGTACAATTTTCTGCTATGGATGTTAAATGAATACTGAAAAATCCAGGTATGTTGCAACACACCCCTCCCTGCCCATACACATATACAAACACACTCCTAACACAATGCAGGTATCCACGACAACTAATGACCAAAGTTAGAACATTTATATATTAAAAAACCCTCTCTTTTTCTAATTAACTATAACTAACTAGCAGCATTCTTCACCAACCATATAGACTGGGTTTCCTTTCAGGCTTCTTCATGTATCCACTTTTCTTATCTGAATACTTCTTTGTCATAACCTTTGTCTTAACTCACAGTATCCTCCCTTCTCTACCTTGTCTCATTTTCATTATCCTTGCTAAGATATCCAGATTATCAGGGCAGCAGGAGCTGCAGCACTAATATGTTCATAAACACTTCAGCTCTTTCTTGAAGGTATACCTCTGTATTGTGTTATTGTCTTATCTGTGATTCACTGCTGCTACGTGCTTAAGAGTGTGTTGGCTTTTTAAATTTCTTAATCTTTTTCTTTTTCTAATGTTTGGCTTTTAATTTTGAAAGCCTAAGTTTTCTCTTTGTGTAGCCCCACCAGTTCTGGAACTCATTCTGATGACCAAGTTGAATTTTATAGAAATGTGCCCGAATCTGCCTCCCAAGTACAGGAATGTGCTGGCATTTTTAAGGGTAAATGACAAAAAGATTTGAGTCCCCTAAAGGCATTTTTCATAAGAACCTTGATTCCTTTGTGTGATTTTGGGCAGCATGGAAGGATTCAGCAATATTTGTAACACATAGCACCAGAACTATTTGTATGTATTTCAACAGAACTCAGAGGATGTCACATATTGCCTATATTTATGCCTATGTGTCTTTGTACACAGTCCAAAGTTCTGTACATACAAATGGAAGGATTTTCTTTGCCCATAACTTCTTCAGAGAAGCTTGTATTCATCATTTTAAACACAAATGATTTTTCTCTCCCACTTTGGTTTAGTTAACATTTTCTTTTTTTTTTTTGTATAATTTTTTGCCTTGTTTATCTGGTAAATATGAAACGTTTTTGAATTTGACCCCAGCAATACGTTGTGAGTAGAAATGTTTTTTACCAACAATATTGCTAATTATTTTGTGTTATATCTGTTAACAGTAGAAAAAATGTTGAGGAAGGACTGGCAACACAGAAGAAATTATATCAGTGTGTGTATATATGACCCCCTTCCTTTTGATTATATCATTAGAACAGAGTAGCTTGAGACTGCCAACTTATCGATTGATTTTTTTTTTTCCTTTTTTCTTTTAAAAAGGGAAAAAAAAGGTTTTTTGAGACAGAGTTTCTCTGTATAGCCCTGGCTGTCCTGGAACTCACTCTGTAGACCAGACTTGCCTCAAACTCAGAAATTTGCCTGCCTCTGCCTCCCAAGTGCTGGGATTAAAGGCATGTGCCACCACTGCCAGGCATTCAAGATTGATTTGTATCATATGCCTATAGTAACTTTTTCCTTTCCTATGAAACCATGATTTTGATATCTTATATATTTTATATATGGCCAAAACAGACTCCAGAATAGTTAAAATACAGTTATGCTTGTGCTTCTATGACACAGTTAATAAGCATATTTTAAACATTTTTATTATTTCCTCATTTCTTTATTTGTTTCTATATTATTTTTAAAGCCTTGAAATATGTCAACAATGATGGAGAAATTCAAGTTTTCAATTTGTTGAATTTTAATTTAGCCACAAATGAAAACCACATTCTTAGTATTATATACTGTTTACTTTAATATAAATCCCATCATTTCTAGTAATCAGTACTATAGCTATTTCTCTCATTGGTTACAACTCTAATTGACCCATATATCTAATAATATTATATATATATATAATATATATATATATACATATATATATAGTGTAGTACATATTATACTATTATATATAATATATGTGAGCATAAATATGTGTGTGTTATAATCATTTCTTAATTTCTAGTTCAACATCCCTTTTATACAACCAAAACAAACATATATTTATAGTCTATCTAACTTAGGAATCAATACAATTCTTTGTTGCTTCAAATGAAATACTAAGCCTATAAAAGGGTCAATTTTTATACTACAGAACATTTGGGGAATTTTATTGACAATGGAGAGAGTGTCATAAAAAGTTATATCTTAAAAATAAATATGAACAAAATTTTATGAGCCATATCTTTCATAAAAGCTAATTTAACTTTTCTTTGTAAATAATATAAATCTCCTTAATTTGTAAGGAAGAGTCATGCATTTTTCTTGAGAAAATTAAATTTCTTTCAGTAAAAGTAATTTATCAAAAAGTTTTACCAATATGTTTTGTATTTATAATTATATATTTATAAATACTATTTATATAACAGTATCAAATGTTATGATTATACTCCATGAAATAAAATGGATATATATATACAATTTTTTTATTTTTTTGGTTTTGCAAGACAGGGTTTCTCTGTATAGCCCTGGCTGTCCTGGAACTCACTTTGTAGACCAGACTGGCCTCAAACTCAGAAATCTGCCTGCCTCTGCCTCCCAAGTGCTGGGATTAAAGGCGTGCACCAACACTGCCTGGCTTAAAATGGATATTTTAATTACCTTAACTTAACTGTTAAATATTTGCAATTTACCTCTGTTTCTTTTCCTGCCCTTCCAAATGTCAGACAATTTGAAATAATGAGTCAAATAGTTCGAAAAAAAGACTTAATCAAAACTTTTTGGTATAGTCACCCACAGAGGGGTAAGGCTTTACTTGATACCAGTAAGAACAACATGGGATAAGATTAGTGTCTACATTACCAAATACCACTTACTTTGATAATATCTCCATTTTTGTTTTTAAATACTTTCAGAAGAAAAATATAAAATTAAACATCTCTTTTCAGGCTTAAGTACTTAGTTACCACAGGGCCCCAGGCTGATAGTTGTGTTGGTAATAGAATTCTTCCAATTTGCATCTTATTACATTCTGCAGAAATATCCCTCATGCACCTTCAGGGGAAGGGAGTTTTATCAAATAGAAGACATAGGTATCCCTGGAATGATGCTGACTTGAAATCTACCAAAAGTACTATGTAACTGCTTAGCACTTGATAGCCCTTCTTCTACATCATGTTTGTGCACACAACAATAGGAGCTCAGTCTTCTCATGTGATGCTTACTCTTCCTTGGCTGTGAGTCCTCCATCTTGGATATTCCAAGCAGAACTCAACCCTGTCACAGGTAATTTCAGATCTGCCTGTGTGTGCGCTCCTTTCCCCATAATCTTCACTCTATTATCAGTAAACCTTTACTATGCCATCATTAGTCTCAAATTCTACTTGAAATTTTGTGCATTGTAACATAAAATAAGCATGACATCAGTCATTTTTTTCACTTACAGTCTATAAAACTCATGACTTGTAGAAAGGGCTGTTCTCTGAATTTTTTAAATACATTTTTACTCAATTCATGAAATATCATTGTTTATTGAAGGCTATCTCGATCTTTGTTCCCTATCTTTACATGTGAGCAAGTAGGTGTATAAAATAATGAAAAGTAAGTCTTTCTCTAATAAAGCAGGTATGTGTATAGGAGAGTGCTTTGATTATGTGTACATGTGTCCAGGTAAGTGTGAACCTGTGTACAGTTGTGTGTGTTGGCCAGAGATCAGCCTTCGGTGATGTTCCTCAGAAAGGCTGTACTTCTTGTTTCTTTGTTTTATGTTTTTTGTTTGTTTGTTTGTTTGTTTTAAGAAAGGATCTCTCATTGGCATGGAGCTCAAAATGTATGTGTCTAGGTTGACTGGCTGGAATCTCCCAAAGTCTTGTTTTCATCTTTCCAGGATGCTCCACCACTGTCTAGCTTTTTGTCCATGTGTTTTGGAGTTGATCTTGGACTTGAAGAAAGTATTTTATGGACTGAACTGGTTCCCTAGAATCTCTCTACTTAGCCAACTTTAATCAAAGTTTCTGCCTTATGAAGAAGAATTAATTTGTGTGTCTACTAATATCTATGATATGTGAACTTACCTTACAAAGTCAACTGACTTAGCAGGATATGATGATAGACTTGCTGAAATGGCAAGTTCACCTTACTTTATCAGAAATAATTCAATTACAAAGATCCTAACAAGACAGATACCAGAGATCATAGTTAGGCAGAATACTCTAGGAGGTAGGAAAATACAGTTAGTCTCCGTGATACCTACAAGGCCACAGGTAAAAGCTGTGAAATTATCATATGAAAGAACCCTATTGGCAAAAAGGAAGGTTGAAAAACTCCAGGCAGGGGCTGACTGATAACAGCATGCATCATAACAGAAAGCACTATAAAAATTATCTATAAAATCCCAATCCTTTGTGTATGGCTACAGTTGAACTTCAAAACCTTTTCTCGACTCTGGCTAGCTTCCCCTTGCTGAGAAATATTTCTTATTGAAACATCTGGTGGTTTGCTTTCACTACATGTGTCTATTCAATATTTGTCCTGAGATACAGGAGACTGAACCTCAGTATTCACCATTATCATTTGGTGAAAGCAGCCAGGAGGTAAGATTTATGCTTTTAACCTCTTACATTGTGTGCTCATTCTGTGCACCTCTGATAGGATCTACTCCAAATTGTGAGCAAAGGGGACAAAGTAGGATTAAGGGACAAAACAAGAAAGACACAGGATGTTGATGAATATTCTAACAAGCAAGCAAGCAAAAAAAAAAAAAAAAAAGCAGTTAGCTGAGTCTACAAGCCTTCTTAGCAGAAACAGTACAGGTAAGAATAGGAAGTGATTTCAAACCATTGTACTGGAAAACCACCAATCAGTCAACCAATAAGATTGTATAAAGTAGAACAATATTTTAGAAATGAAACATAGTAAAAGATATTATTAGAAAACAAATCCTGACTGAATTTTATCACCATGATTTCTGAAGTTTATCAAATGCTAAAGAGAATTATAGACCCAAAAGAAATAATAAGCAAGAGGAATACTTGAGATAGTGTAAAAATTGCTTTAAACAGCAGCTACATGCACGTTTTAAGAATTCTCTGATATTGCAAATATTATGCATGAACTATTCAGATTTTCATTATGAATGCTACAAGATAAAATATTCTAAGGAGCAATTATTCATGTATCACACATAGCCAAGATGAAGATGGGAGACCAAAAGTGAAAACTCAATCATTGTGGTGAACACAAGCACATCCAGCATTAAGGATATTCAGGAATACTGTGAGTCTGACACCAGCCTGAATAAATATGGAGACATTGTTTCAAATAGTCAAGCAAACAAAACCACAAAAGTAGAGAAGAACAGAGTCCACATCCAGAGTTTATGTTATTTTTTTTGTTGTTTGTTTTCTTCCTTGTCTTGTGGGAGAGATCCAAGAGAAAACTCAAGAAAGAGGGAGCTATTTATTCCACATCAGAAATCAGAGTAAGACCTGACAAACAGAATTACTTCAAAGAAAAATATTTACACACACACACACACACACACACACACACACACACACAAACACACACACACACACACACAAACACACACACACACAAACATACCCATACAATGTCAAAACTGATTGAAGATATAACATGTAGAATTTGAGAATTCATTTTAAAACTAGACATTTTGCAATAAATTAATATACATAAATAGCAAAATATAAAAATATATTGATACACATAAGCAACATATATAATTGGCATTCCTCAAAGGAAGAAAAACATAATCAACAAAAAAAAATAATTACCATCCTTATCACTAGGAAAAATGAAAACGTCAATGACAATAGTAGTCATTTCACTCCACCTAGAATAGCTGTTGCCAAAAATTAAACCGCAGCAAGTTCTTACACAGCCTGTAAGAATGCCATTTACTGTAATCAATGTATAAGAAAAAAAAGGGAGTTCTTCAGAAAACCTGAAATAATAATGAATTACCATATAATAATCCTGGATGTACTGGTTACACACAGGGAAGAAAGTCATAAGTGAAAAAGATGTTTACAGTTTTTCATAGTTTGTTGCACTATTTACATAACTCAAAAGTGGAAATTATGAGTGTCTAAGAACCAATGTATGGGTAAAGAAGTTTTGCATATAACTACTTCAGAATGCTATTCAGCCGTTGAAATAAAAGAATCTTGACATTTGTACAAATAAAATGGAACTACAAGGATTTTACATAAAAAGAAATAAGCCAAGCACAGAGGTTAAGTACTAACTGATCTCATATGGAGAGTCTCAAAATGTTAATTCCTTACAGTTGGGAGCAGGATGGTGTTAACCAGAGGCTCAGAGGGCAGGAGAGATGGCAAGGCCAGCAAAAGGTTAATTAATGGATGTTAAGTTACAGATGGATAGGAGCAATAATTTCTGGACCTCTATTGTATGGCTGGGTGACAACTGATAATGAAAATGAACTGTGTGCTTTCTTTAAAGGACAGAAAAAAAGGACATTGGATATTTCAATATAAAGAAATAAGGAATCTTTGTGGAGATAATTTAGACTGACAAAAGCATCGCACTATATACAAATACTAAAATATCATGCAGTAAGCAGTAATCATGCATAACTTCATGTAAAACTTCAAAAAATCTGTTTTCAAAACTACAAGTTAATTTTTCCTGCTTTTATTTTTCACTTTATTGGTATATAGTATTCATTTATATTAATAATAAATGACATCATATCTCTTTATAATCTTATCTGAATTTCATCACATAATACACTACAATGACTTTTTTTATTCAATTCTCTCTTTTTTCCCCCTAAATTATCCTTAATCTTCTTTTACAGTCAACTCGTTATCCACCTTCTGGTACACCCTCCAAAAGTTCCTCATCCCATTCCTCCTCCCCCATCTCCAAGGGAATGCTTCCCCGCAATCCCATCAGACCTCTGCACTCCCAAGGGCCTCAAGTCTCTCCAGGTTTAGGTGTTTCTTCTCTCACTGAACACAAACCTGGCAGTCCTCTGCTATATATGTGTCAGAGGCCACATATCAGCTAGTGTATGATGCCTGGTTGGTGGCTCAGTGTCTGAGAGATCTTGGGGTCCAGGTTAGTTGAGACTGAATTTGGTCTGTGTTTCTCCATTGAGGAGAAGTAATTTAGTTTTGACACAATTATGTTGCAAATCTGAGCAGTGTTAGTGTCTCCTGGTAAACAAAGTCTCTTTGATATTCAAATCAAATATGTGTTAATTCAGGAACATTGACATGTACGTGTATTGGTTAAATATGAATTTATGTTGCGTATGTTCTTGAAAATATAATTTTCTCTTCAACAATGATTAAAAATATTTAATATGAATAGATAATGGCCAAAAACTTCCAAATATATGATTTGTGTCAGTTTTTGATAAAGCACATTAGAGTTTCAATTTGTCTTCTACAGTATTTCTCTATTTGAGTCACATTCTCTTCACAGCTCTGCTAACCAATGATTTCTCAGAATGGAGCTTGTCTTATGTTTCTGCACAACTGAAGAGATCAAGCCAACTATTTCATGTCAATATCTTGCTTGACTATTCTCATTTCTAGAGACAATTCTAGCATTTTGAATTCACTTCTGCTAGGTTCATAGGCCATATTGAGGAATTTTTCATACAAATTTTTCACAGAATTTTTATTGAATTCTTATAATTTTTCCTCTACTTTCATATTTATATATGTTGTCTTAGTCAGGGCTTCTATTCCTGCACAAACATCATGACCAAGAAGTAAGTTGGGGAGGAAAGGGTTTATTCAGCTTACACTTCCACATAGCTGTTGATCACCAAAGGAAATCAGGACTGGAACTCAAGCAGGTCAGAAAGCAGGAGCTGACACAGAGGCCATGGAGAGATATTCTTTGCTGACTTGCTTATCCTGGCTTGCTCAGCCTGCTCTCTTATAGAATCCAAGACTTCCAGCCCAAGGATGGCATTAATTGAGAAAATGCCCCACAGCTGGATCTCATGGAGGCACTTCCCCAGTTGAAGCTCCCTTCTCTGTGATAACTCTAGTCTGTGTCAAGTTGACACACAAAACCAGCCAGTACAACCACCAACCAAAGAGTTCACATAGAGGGACCCATGAGTCCAACTGCACGTGTAGCAGAGGATTCATTTATCTGGCATCAATGGAAGAAGAACTTCTTGGTCCGGTAGAGGCTTGATGTTCCCGCCTAGGGGAATGCTAGGATACAGGAGGGGATGGGTGGGTGAGGAAGCACCCTTATAGAAACAGTGGGGACTGGGGAGAGGACAGGGTTTGCAGAGGAAACTGAGAAGGGGGATAACATTTGAAATGTAAATAAATAAAATAACCAATAAAAACACCCTACCAAAAAAAGATTGTTTTTAATACTGTTCTAAAACTTTCAAAGCCACTTTTTAGTTGGTTTTCATTCTTAGCTTTCTGGTTTTCTATGTATACTATTACAAACAACAGAAAATCTCTTCTGAAATATAGGGAGCAACTTTAACAAATGTTTTTCCAAGACCTTTATCATTATGTCTTCTAATAATGCATATGTACATTGGCAAGAAACAATGTATCTTAAGTCTGTGTTTTTAGTTGTAGAATTCATGTAATACTGCTGTCCTGTGAACAGAAATGCACGCCCTGCATGTCTGCCAAGATATTTGTTGTCTATTGACTCAGAGCATAACTCAGGCAACAGAATGGTCCATCAATTAGAATCATGACCTACGAAAATTCAGGAAGGGGCAAATGTACGAAATGATTGAGGGGTTTTGTTTCTTGTATTCCTAATTCTATCAGGAACTCAAAACAGAATTATGTTCTATAAATGAGATAATAGAATCTTTTCACTTTATTAATTTGAAGAATCAAGGCATAGAATTTATGAATTATTTTTATAGATAATATATGAGAAAGTCAGTGGTGCAGCAAGCATCAAGGTCTTGATTTTGAACATAGGAATAAAACTTTAAAACAGGTCTTGATAAAAAGACAGTAAATTAAAACAATTATTAAGAAACTAATTTAAATATTTTGTTGAATTTTACCCACATACATACTTGCAGCCCCAATTCTATAGTTCTCAGATGTATTTGGCATATTTTTCATATTTTCCAGATTCCCATATCAGAAACTTTCATATTAAAGAGAGAAGTTATTTATATGGAAATCTTTAGTAATTTCCATTGATCCACAAAACATTATTCTCTAAGCAAGCATACATTTTTCAGTATAGCTTTTTCTTGAAGTTTTTCAGCAATGAATATAAAAACAATTATAATATTAAGAATGAAAAGGAATGCATCTTTTAGTTTTAATGTTTCTACATTTGCCACACACACACACTTATGCAGATATCACAAATATACACGTGTCCACACATTGCACAAGGATCCCCTTTGCAAACATTCTTTATAGAAAGAAAGATGCAGATGTTTTTACCTTTAAAGATCATGTTATAGGAGCTGGGATTCCAGCAATGTCTTCCTTTTGAGCAGCTACTGACATTTATATCTCTTGTTGTTACATACTTACCATGTTATAAACAAACTATAGAATTTTGTGT
>JADRCC010575164.1:8031-20837 GCA_019843855.1 Hylomyscus alleni | reverse complement strand
GAAAGCCCTTTCTCAAAACTACCACAACAAACAAACCAAACCTGCAGGAGCTGTACAGGTGGAAAGCAAGCTCCAAGAGTATAGATTCCTTATCAACACAGTCAAGTACGCCTTATCTGAATGCTTAGGATACAGCCCGAAGTATTTCAAATTTCTATTGTTCTTTTCAAAATTTTGCAAGATTTTCAAATATACAAAGAGGCAACCTATAGATGAGACCCAAATCTAAACAAAAATTCACTTGTTTGACGAGTGCCCGTCTCACACAAGACTGCAGGGAATTCGTAAAATATACTAAAAATTCATAATAACTAAGGTAGAAAACAACTGCATGTTGATCTTAAAGTGGCCATCACCTTCCAAAAAACAAACCAAAACAAACCATCAAAACCGCACCAGAGGCCACCAGAGCTTTCTGGGAGGGAGCTGGCTGAAAGGGCCGCCTCTCTGTAGATCACACTCCCCAACACAGTCTGCCTGTATGAAGATGAACTGTGAGAAAGATCTTTGAGGAAATGTTAGCCACTCTGAAGATTCCCTTATTTACAATAATAAGGGCAGGCATTGATAAACAAGGTAGAAGTAAACAGAATTCTCTGTGCTAACAAGTCTAATTTTAGGCCATGAAACCATTTTTTTTTTGGCTTTTTGTTTTTTTTTATGTTAACAAAGGTTTCATTTATAAATACTACCTATACTTCAAATGCTTTTATCACCACAGTGGTCATGCAAAACCAACTGGAATTATTATTTATAAATACTTTTAAACACTCTGTGTGTGCATGTGTGTGTGTGTGTGTGTGTGTAACTTGCATACACCTGTGGGGGGCTTCATAGAAGCCTGGGGAAGGAAGGCACTGAGTGTTCTATCTTGCTGCCTTGTCCCTTTGAGGCAGGCTCTCTCCCCAAAGCCAGAACTCCCATTTTCCCACTAGGCTAGCAGCCAGCACACTCCAGCAAACCTCTTGTCTGTGCCTCCTACAGTGCTGGGTTACAGTGCACCAGACAAGGCCCTGCTTGCTACCCGGTGCTACATGTGAACTTGGGTCACGTGGCTGCATAGTAAATGTTCTAAACCCATGAGGCATCTCTCTAGCTCCTGAAGTTTATCAGTAATATATTCTATTTTCTCCACCAAACCCTTTTTTTTAAGTTGGGGAATCTTACTACATTGCCAAGATGAGCTCATATTCCTGGCCTCAAGCCCTCTTCCTGCCTCAGCCTCTGAAGTAGTTGGAGCTACAGGCCTAAGTCACTGTGCCTAGCATAAACTATGTTTAGCTTAACAAAACTAGGCTGGTGTGATTTGTGTGTGTGTCTGTTTGTGTGTGTGTATGCATGTGTGTGCGCGCGCGCGCGCGCGCGCGCGCGCGCGCATTCATGCACGCTGTGTCTGTCTGAGACAGGGTCTCAGAAAGAGACCTGGTCTTGAACTTGCAAAGTATCCAGAGGGTGACCTTGAGCTCCTGATCTTGCCTCTACATGGCTGTATCGGAATACGCTTATTTCTAACTTTCAAATCCATAACTTATTAATGATGTATACAACACAAACTCCTTAATCACCCCTAACACTTAGGTGCAACTTACTACTTTTCTACTCTTCCAAATGCCTTACTGATTTGATCTTCCCCGCACACCTGAAAAATGTATTTTTTATTTGTGCATCTGTGTGTATGTAAATATGGGTGCGCATGCACTTTGGCACATGCGTGGAGGTCCCCACGACAACTTGTGGAGAGCTGGCTCTCTCCTTCTACCATGTGAGGTCCACAGATCCAACTGGAGTTGTTGGGCTTCGTGACAAACATCTTCACACACTTCATACAGCCAGCTTGCCAGCCCTGTATGTATTATTCCTGCCTGAGTTTTGCATACAGCTCCTCCTGCTGCAACTCTGACAAAAGCTCCTCTAAGTGAGGACACAGACTCAGGATGAGTTCTACAATAAAGAAAAGGGAAAGGGCTACTTTGTCTTTGCTATGGTGGAAGACCGGATGTCAGAGATGGATAGGTTCCCATGGCCACTTGTCCTGACTCAACAAGGATGTCTTCCATGGATGACAGGAGTCCCCAGGCTGGGTCAGTTTACCTTCCCTAACTTTTCCACTGCTGCTTGCTGACAGAGCAGATGTGCTCCACAAACGCAGGAGATGATGCTGAGTTTGTCGTGTGAGGGAGGTGACTGCTTGAGGGACGGCCCACACAGGGAACGACACGGTAGATGTTAACAGGGCCAAACTGTCTCAGGGTATCATCTGACATATGCCTTCTGTGGGTAAAGATAATTAAAAACTAACAGTGTCACTGAAGGCTGCTGGTCAGAAGACGCACGCCAGCACCCTGATCTCTAGGGACAGTGGGCAGTCCATGGCCACGCCTGGGTCCAGTATTTAGCAGTTTTGGGTTTCCGTTTTCTCATTTAGTACAGTCACACTGCTTGAGAGCTTTCCTGGACTCCAAGACATGTCTATACATCTATATAAAATTCTACTCTGAAGGGAAAGGCATCCTTCAGATGGCCGCCATTGTGGACATGAGTCACATTTGTCTCATCAATATGGCGAGGGAAACTAAAGTGCTGGGCACGACCAGTTTGCAGGGACAGTGCAGGCAGGTGCAGGTGGAATTTACGGATGGCTCTGTCATCTTAAATGTCAAATCCCCATTAGAGAGGGTGATGTGTTCACCCTATTGGAGTCAGAAAGAGAGGTTTGGAGGTTGGGCTGACCTTGCTGCTGGGTCCTAAATATTGACCACTTAGCCCATGCAATAATCTGTAACTGTTAAATAAAGCTTTTATATTCTTTTAACTCTTGGGAAAAAAAAGAAGAAAAAGAAAGAAACGGGGTACTAATGATCACACCAAAGACATCTAAAGGAGGGGTGAAAACTGCATTCTCATAAAGAGATAGAAGCAGACTAAGGCGACAAAGTAAACTAACAATTAGGAGCTCCAGGTAGAGTCTTGGTGTGACAGGAGATATTGATATTGGTGGAATCACTTAGCTTGATATCAGCACGTATGGAGGACAGGTTCAAATGGGTTTAATAAGATAAGGAGTGGTCAAAGTTCACTCAGTGCTATGCTCTTTCTACACTCAGAAGCAAAGAAAAAGGCCAATTTGCATGGTAGCACACTAGAATCTCGTCTCTGGTTTCCAATCCAGACTTTGCCCTTTGAAAGAATTAAATCTCCTAGCTCTCTTGTTTCTTCCACCCTACCCTACAGAAGGGATGGCATTAAAGAGAAACTCCTGTCTTATTATAATTTAAAACATGATTTGCTTTTTAAAAAACAAACAAACAAACATGGCTCTGTATTCTTCTGGTAATCCCACAGAATAAGTCACATAAATAGGTAAATAAATCATGGGGAAAAAAATCACCCACTGAATTCCATTTACTACTACTTAGGCATCTGAATAGAGCAAGAAAAAGCAAGCAAGCAAGCTAGCTAGCTAGCTAGCTTTGTGGGAGGCCTGATGTGGAATACCCTGTCATACTGGAATGGATCTAGTTAAATAAGACATCACTATTAATTGTGCTTGCTGCATGAAACAAGGTCTTACCCAGGCTGGCCTCAGACATTGCTCCCCCTTCCAAAGCATGCTCTCCCACACTCGCCTTTAATTAAGTAAGATTTTAATGCACACTTCTTGATTCAGGCTCATCAGAGAAAGAAACTAATCATTAATACTACAGACAATTATTTTAAGTGGAAGCTAAAAGCTGAAAACTTCCAGAACAAGATGTGGTTAACAAGAAGCAAGTTCAACAGCCGGGAGTTACCGGGTGAGCTCAGAGGTCAGCCCCAGAGGAGCGAAAGGTCACCAGTGTGCTACCAGCTGACCATCACATGGCTACAGAGCCAGCCCTTGTAACTCTAGTTAGTCTAAGTAAGTTTAACATGGTTAATATTTAATAAGCTTTTCTAAGGTATTTAAAACTGAGGCTAGGGAAATGGCTCAGTGGTTTAGAGCACAAATTGGTGCTCTGTTCCAAGTACCTACAAGGCAGCTTTACAACTATCACTAATCTGAGCTCCAGGGGATCTGGTACCCTCTTCTGACCTTTGCAGGCACTAGCACATAGTGAGCATTCCAGTGCACACGTGCGCACACACACACTCTCACACACACACTCACACACACTCACCCCCACACACTCACACACTCACACACACACACTCATACACACTCACCCCCACACACTCACACACTCACACACACACAGTCGAAACATGCATACACATTGAAGGAAATAAGATTTTTAAAGTACTTAAAATGCAAGGCCGGCAAGATGGTTCTACAGGTGGAGGCACCAGGCTCAACAACAGGTGTCTGGTCCCTGGGAGACAAGAGAAGGAATCCTGCAACTTGTCCTCTGAGCATCGCATAGGTAGCACACGAATGAATAAAAAGTAATGCCAATGAAAAGGGAATAATGCAGTAACCTTCTTCCATTGCAGATCAAACCCACGGCCTGTGCATTGTAGGCCTGTACTCCACCACTCAGTTACATCCCAGATGCTGATACTGCAGAGCTTGATCTATAGAGGCCATTCTCAGAGTCCATCCCATAGCATTAATGCTTAAGAGTAAACACTTTATCAAACAAGAATAGAATGTTCGGGTAATACATTTTCAATCTTACATTTGATTTTTTTTTTAAAGGATAGCACATCACTCCAGTTTTAACCCAGATGTCATATACGTGAGTACATACATGCATATACACACATATATGAGCCACATACTGCAGAAGTTAATGTTATATATTTAATATATATTATATACAAGAGAACACCTACACATATGCAGCATAGCGTGACAGCAAACGAACATCCATCTATGTAGGCATGTCTATAAAATCTAGAACCCACATGAGAGAAAATGTGTGATAATTTGCCTGATTCTTGATAATGTGTCTTTCCCTCCATTTGCCTGTAACCCTAGCCCTTGGCAAGTAGAGGTAGGAAGATGAGGGGTTCAAGACCAGCCCCAGCTAGATGAGACCCTGTCTCAAAACCAAACAGAAAGAACGTGAGTCGTCATATCTACTGAACAAAAAGGCGTGCTTCTGTGTTTTACAGCCGAACACGATGTCTGGTTAACAGAACTCATGACTGGTTGGCGGGGGCGGGAGGGGGGGGGCGGGCGGGGAGCTCTCGGAAGCAAGGTCCCTGATGGGCTTTGGGTCCTACCACTTCCTTAAGAAACCTTTACCGGCTCACCAGCCCCACCCAGACCCAGAATGCAGGTTCAGTGGGAAGCAGGCCTCCCCCACCATTCCTCATACTGCTTTCATGTGTCACGGCTCCCACAGGTCTAAGACACGGAACACCCTCTGGTCCAGCTGAACTCCTGGCCCCAGGTGAGTCACACTGTCCCCATAAGATTCCTTAACATCTGACCTCCCCTCCAAAGGCCTCTGGCTTTCTAACCTCCTCCGAGATCCTACACCTGCCCAGAGTCCCACAAAGCATCGGGCTTTGTTACTTACTTGGCTTCTCTTCCCTACTAGTTCCAAGCTGAGAGGGGAGAACCCATGTTTTACAGCGATGCTGTCACTGGCCTCTAGCCAAGCACCTCTCTTCAGGACCTACAGTGGCTGCTGTAGGTACTGCCCATACACGAGAAGGCCGGAACTATCCTACATTTTGTCAAAACCCTGGAGAACCTTGAGTCAGTCACGTCTGTGTATTTGCATAACCATCAGTTAGAAGCTCCCAGAATTTCATGTGGCTACTTTGTGTAATTACATATCCCATCAAAAATTCTACCAAAAAAAAAAAAAAAAAAAAAAAAACAACAACAAAAAAAAAAACCACTGTCATGTAGCATGCAATGTGAAAAGAGAAAAAAACGAAAGCTGCTTTCTTCTTATGTTAGGAGTCAGGAGACAAATTCTCATGGTAGAATGCTACTGTAGCTTTTCAACATCCAGTTTCCAAAGTCTGGAATTCTGGAGATCCTTAGAAAGTTTCCTTGAAGTGATTTAGTTACAATTTCTGTAATGAGAATTCTCAGAACAGTAACATATGTTAATATGTTGACAAGGGTCCCATTTCTCTGTGGCTTCCTTCCTTGCCTTTCTACCTGATCCAGCTGTGTCTCGCTGGAGGCCAGATGGCCTTCCTCAGAGTACACAGAACAACAGCTGCTCAACTTCCTGATTATTGGTGTCAACACCCACAGCCACTTCACGTGGCAGGTGCTATCTGTCCACATCTGAGGAAGGACAAGCTAAACTCAGATACCTAGCACAGATAGCACAGAGGCTATCTGGACCCAGAGCCTATCTCTCCGCCACTAAAGTTATGGCGTGACCTTCTGGACTCGTAGGTTATTTTAGTGATTAGGAATGTGCTATTTTCCCTCTCTGAAGGCCATGGATTTCGTTCCCCATGAGTCATTCTGTAGAGAAGGTGATTCACTGCACACCTTTCCCCAACTCAGCTCTTCCTTCTCACGGTCAGCCCAGAGGTAACACCTGTGTTTGTCCTAAGCTTGCATCCCTCAGACACTGACAAGTGGCAGGCTACGGTACCCGATACCAGGAGTGACTGTTTGCCCTGGTCTTCGGTGACTTAAAAGAAGGGCATTTCCTGGAAATGTGGGGGTTGGACATTTCATTGTAGTGAAGTATTCAGAGTGCGAGTCACTGCCGTTGCCTAGTAACCGGTAGGTTTGTGTTTGGCAGTGGGAAAGGCAGCTCGCCCAGGTACAGCTGATTATTTACTTAGTGTGACCTTCCCCCCGGGCTCCACACTGACTCTCGGATTAATGTTTAACCTTGGCCCTTTACCCCTACTTTCCTCACTGGAAGTGGAGGTTCCTTCGGCATTCACTTTAGGTCAAGAGAATTCAAATGGGATATGCCGTACAGAGAATACACCCATTCCTCAGAGCCCAAGGAAATGCGAGACTGGAACAGGAGACAGGATTCCTGCTCTTCCAGAGAGAGCGAGGGGAATTCTACAGAGTAAGGAAGTCCCCTTTTGGTCATGATTTTACCAGTGAGTTTCTCTCTCATGAACTCAGTTAACACAGCACACTCCCAAACGGTAGTGACTCATTCATACTGACCTCATAATCAAAAAAGCTTTTCTTTCTTTCTTTTTTTTTTTTAGACCGAGTCACTTGATGGGATCCATCCCAGAGCAGAAACACAATTTCACTTTTTTCCTCCTTTATACCAAGAATTGTGAGATACAATGTGAACAGCTTTGGAACCACGAGACTTCTCACCCTCAAAGACCATTTGGGTGGCACAGCTGGCTAAAGCCATTTTGTTAATTTTTGTCTTGGGATTCAGGATGGAGGATGTAGTTGGGTTCCTGCAGGGGCTAGTGATATTAGTAGGGAACACCGCACAGTGCTCACCTATCACACAAAATCCTAGATGAGCAGGAATCTTCAACTCCCATGACCCTAAACACTCTGAGCTAGAATCCCATAAGGCTCCTTTTCCTATAGTTAAAAAAATACCCTTTGAACATGGATACCACAAAATATGATCATGTCCATTCTTGCTCTTTTTTGTTAGATTCTCCGTTTCTTGGTTATTTAATATTCAAAAATTGCTATTTTTTTTACCTGAAAACATATATATGTATCAAATACATGAATGGGTTTGGATCTTTTTGTTTGCTTTTCTATTTTTAAGTTTCTGTTTTGAGTATTCTGGGTTTTGTTTCATTCGAAAGTCCTTAATTTTGGTTAACCTACCTATAAACTATACACATACAACTAAGTAAGATGTAAGCTTTGTCTCTGTGGCAAAGTCCTAGATCCTAAATTTATTTAGCATTTTTGGATGGAAGGATACAAAAGCAATTTTACAAATTTTTCTTTTTTCTTCTTGCCACATCATATTCATTCTAATACTGGGTTTTCAGTATGCCTTATACCAATAGGTACTAATAAATACTCTAAGGATAATATGGATTTTTCTTTATATTTGACAGCTATACAGCTATACAAGTATAGACTTACTAGCAATTTTTAATTAAAATACTAATTTCATAAATCCCCCACCAATACCTCCTATGCCCCCCTCTCAAATTTATGGCCTCTTTTTAATTATTATTGTTGCATACATATATGTGTTTATGAATAAATATATAAATATAACTTGTTTAGTATGACTTGTATGTATGTGTTTAGATCTGTTCATCTTGTGCATCATGTTAAATCTTTATCATCTTCAAAACCGTGTTCTGAGCCTGGTGGTGGTGGCACACTCCTTTAGTCCCAGCACTTGGGAGGCAGAGGCAGGCAGATTTCTGAGTTCAAGGCCAGCCTGGTCTACAGAGTGAGTTCCAGGACAGCCAGGACTACACAGAGAAACCCTGTCTCGAAAAACCAACCAACCAACCAACCAACCAAACAAAAAAAACCAAAACCGTGTTCTTTCAAAATACATATTAAAAACCTCATAGAATATTTAAGAAAAGAGTACTCTTATGATCCCAAACTACCTGCGTTCAAACTTAACAGCAAGATATAAAGGGTGTGAATTATTCCCCAAATATTTTAAAGTCCTTAGCCTTGTCTAAAGCAATTTTCTTTAAATAGAGTTCACAGTTGACAGGTGGACTGCTTGTAGCCCTAAAGAAAAAATGTTTAGGTTCACGCATATCATGAAGACTTGAAAGCTCAGGACTTCAGTTTCTCTGAGTTTGGACCTTAAGAGATGAATCTGACTGCAGACACCTCATTTAAACTCATGAATATGTTGGCACATGCTTCACAAAGACTTTAAAAAATTTTCCTTCCTCTGATTGACTGGGAACTCCTTGTCACTTGTGCACAGAGCCCTGTCTAGGACATCGAACCATTAGCTGCCTGTATACCTTGAGATCTGAATGAGCACTGACTGTCTTGCTCTGAAACAGTATTTAACCTTCACTTAGGCGTCTTTCCATTGTGGCCAGGTGAGCATGATAGCCTTTGTCCCCTGTTTTACAGACCCCGCAGAAGGGCTGAGAAAATACACAATTCCCCATCACACAGGGAGATGAACATCTGGGTAATCAAAAGTTTAGAGTTAGAGCAACACAGAGCCAAGGACACAACCTTATTCAGATAGCTCAGGGGAGGCTTCCTGGAAGAAAGGCTTCTTCAACTCAGATCTGAAGGACGAAGAGGAGTCGTGCTAGCGAGTGAGGGGTCATCTGAAACAGAAGGGGTAATGTGTGTAGAGGAGGAGTTACATGTTTACAAACACGAGGCAAGTCAACTTGGCTGTAATGAATAAGTCTGGATCTTAGGTAACCAACAAGAAAAGACATTTGAATTTTGTCCAAAGAATAATGCAATCTGGGGGTAACATTCTCCATTTTGTATTTTACACCCCCCCCCCCAATATTCTGGACATGGCCATCAGATCATTGCTACACTAAAGAATAAATAAATACATGAGTCTGAGTCTAACCAGTTTCCTGTGGTACCAGTGAGAGGTTGCCATGTGTGTGGCTCAGGAAAGGCTTCCGGGCCAATGGTTCAGCTGGCAAACAAGGAAGACCTGAATTCAAACCCTATCCTGTCATATTCTAGCAAATCACTTAGTACCGGGGAAAGTCACCTTGAGGCTGGAACTAGAACCAAGAGGAGAGTAGCTACTCAGTGAGGCTGTTGTGAAGACCATGAGGTAGCATGTGTAAAACCCTAGGAATGGCAGCTGCCGCAATGGCCCTCAGTGTTCCTTGTCACCCTCAGATCGAATAATAGCTGCACATCATTCAGTGCCAGCTGCTATGATGACTCTTCATTGACTGCATTTTCAATCACACTGGGTATGAGATTCTGAGTGTGTCTGTGGCAATATCTCCAGAACGGAAGAGGGAAGACCAACTCTGAGGACCCACAATGTGAACTGGGGTCCCTAAACTGGATAAAAAGGAGAAAGTGTTGGGCATCAATAATTCTCATTCTCTCTCATTCTCTCTCTCCTTCTGCCCCCACCTCCTTCTCCTCCTTCCCATCCTGTGCCTTCCCTCCCATAGTGGGATGTCTCTCCGCCAACTAAAATGAACCCTTTTGTTAATGAGCTTCCTGCCTGGCATTTGATCTCAGCACCAAGACAAGTAGCCAACAGTCTGAGAACTGAGCTGGCGAATGCTGAGCGTCCAAAACCATTGCTCCTGACTATTGAAAACATAACCTCTTCATTTGACCTTTGCCAAAAGGCTGAGGAATGATTAAAAAAAACCATGTAAATTCTTGGGGTCATGAATGTAGCTTAATGGTAGAATAACTTGTAGTATATATGAGGCCTAAGGATCAATCCTCAACATAAATTTAAAAAAAAAATCATAAAATAAGGTAGAGTCTTTGTTGTTGTTTTCAACCTTTATTTTTTGCTCTATATTTATGGGTAGTCTACCTGCATGTATGTCTGTACACCAGATACATGCAGTATCTGTGGAGGCAAGAGAGGATATTGGATGGAACTGTAATTATAGATGGTAGGGAGCCACCGTGTGGGTACTGGGAATCACATCCGAGTCTTCTGGAAGAGCAGTGTTCTTTTTAAATTATTTTTTATTTTATTATTATTTTTTATTTTATGTATTGAGTATACTGTCATCGTCTTCAGACATGCCAGAAGAGGGTATCAGATCTCATTACAGATGGTTGTGAGCCACCATGTGGTTGCTGAGAATTGAACTCAGGACCCTCTGGCAGAGCAGTCAGTGCTCTTAATCACTGAGCTCTCTCTCCAGCTCCAGATAGTGTTCTTAATCGCTGAGCCATCTCTCCAACCCTCAAACTCTTTAGAATAGTGGCTCTCAATGTTCCTAATGAGGCAACCCTTTAAAACATTTCCTCATGTTGTGGTGAGTCCCAACCACAAAATTATTTTATTGCTACTTCCTAATTGTAATTTTGCTACTGTCATGAATCACAATGTAAATAACTGATACGCAGGATATCTAACATGCAACCCCTGTGATAGGGTTATTTGATCCCCAAAGAGTTGATGACCCACAGGTTGAGAACTGGTGCTTTAGAACTGTCTTAATTCTTTTAGGGACAGCAGCTTAAGCAGATGTTTAACACATCTATTGACTTTCTATTTCAATATTTTAAAAATGTTAAACAGGTTGCTAATGCAACATCATTACATAACAATCTTATTTCAGCCTTTGAGCCTTACACTGGATAAAGGCAAAACAATGTAGTCCTGAAAATGGATGTACATAGAGTCCAGAGAGCCAAAATGTGACGTTTCTACAACTGTGTATTTGCAGATAAGCTTCAGAGTCAAACCAAACTGGGGAATCAGATTATTTAACTAAAATTCTAAGGCTAAGAATACAAACGGAGTTACGTAAAACTATTTCCTTAGTAATCAAATTACAGAAAACTGAATATAGTTATAAGCCCAAGTGCGAACACTGATGATCAAACAGCCAGTGGTAGAGTCTATGAGTCTAGAACTTAGATGAGCTTAGATGTGCTAAGATCATCAGATGTACTGAGACTCCTGGCAAGACTCTGCCCCCTCTCCATTATTCATCTATAAACGCTGAATCGCTATTTGGGAATCTGTAAGACAACATATAACACACTAGGCTGCAAGTCAAGACACAGTGTTAAAAGTCAATAATGTAGGTTGGAACAATTGGGTCACCGGCCTTTAATATGGCAAGCAGACAGAATATTTTAGTGATGTCGACTGTCCTGAGCGCTCATGGGCAGCCTCAGTCCAGTGACTCACAGAGAGGCCATGTGGAACTTAGCATTCAGTAATATTCACCCCTACGATTGACTACAGCAATCAAGATATGAGGGAAAACCAGCAGAGAGTAAAGGGCTGTGGGGCTCCTCCAAGTGGCCTCATCAAGTACACACACCAATCCTTCAGACATACATGAGAAATGTCATAGGCCAGGAAACGCCTTTGGAAGGTCACTACCTCTGGTTTTTATTCAAGCTGGTCAGTTATCTACACTCTCCAGGCACAAACACAAGACCCACACTCCCATTAGGAAAGCAAGTGTTCAGTATCAACCTTCGTCTTGGTTCAAACAGTGCAGGCGCACAGAACGGCTCTTACCACGGTGCGGTGGAGACTTTCTTCAAGCCCAAGCTCCACCTCGCCAGCTGTGGTGGTTTCACTGCAAAATGTCCCTCATGGACTCAGGTGTTTAAAAACTTGGTTTCCAGTTCAGAGGTTTACGAGGTGCAGCCTTGCTTAAGGAAGTATATCCTCGGAGGCAGACTTAGAATGTTTAAAACCTTCTTCAACTTCCAGTTTGCTCTCTCTGCTTTGTGCTTGCCTGGTGAAGATGTGAGCTCTCAGCTTTTTGCTGCATGCCCCGCTACACAATGGACGCTCTCTGGAACTGTAAGTCAAGCAAACGTTTACTTCCAGGATGTGTCTTTGCGTTTGTGCCTGGCAGTGCATGCTGTTGGTCATGGCGTTTTATCACAGCAACAGAAAACTAACTAAGACACCAGTCAAAGGACTAACTTTGCAAGCAGGACCTTCTAACGATAGTAGTCTTGGGCCCTTTCTGTCATATATATATATACTCAGTTGTGTATACTGATGTATTTCAATTGGCTTCAATAATGGATAGCACTATAGAACAAAGGTCTTACTCTTAGTAGGTCACCTAAGTACACTGAGTGTCTCAGAAACACATTTACCCTGTGTGCTTAAAGGATTTAAAGTGTAACACTTGACTCAGTACTCTGGAGGCAGAGGCGGGTACATCTCGGTGACTTCCAAGCCAGATTGGTCTACACAGCAAAATCTAGGCTAGCCAGAGATCCTCAGTGAGACCTTGTC
>JADRCC010575163.1:0-18183 GCA_019843855.1 Hylomyscus alleni | reverse complement strand
TAGTGATCCACTCTAAAGAGCAATCCTGCCCTGCAGGGTCCTGTCTTAGTGCGGTGACATAGAGCTTAGAATGGTGACATAGAGCTTAGAGCTTCAACATGTGGGAAGGAAGGCACAGTGTATTTGGCCAATGTATGCATGCTAACTGAGTCTAGAGCTCCATCATCCGTCCATGAAGTATGCTTTTCACACTCTCTCATGATTAGTTCACAAGCAGACGGGTATCTCTAGCCTTTCCCTACAAAGAAGCATACACTGGATAAAAAGATTCAGCAAAAGAGTCAGATAACTTCTCTCCACCCTAAGAGGCTCTGAAGACTGTAGGAGACTATCAGCTCACAGAGCTCAGAACTGTAGAAAGTGATATTTAAGAGAGAGGAAGAAAGCAAAACCCCTATATAGCAAGAGCGAGGCCCCTTGGGAGTGGGATCACGTAGAATGTCAACACCTTGATGTTTCCTGAATGGGAGTACAGTTGGTGAGTCAGGTTCTTTGACAGATGGCAGGTTCTCAGGTGTGGTTTCTACAAAATAGGAATTCCTCTAGAGGAGAAGAGGGAATGAATGGCTATACTCCTTACAATAATCTTGGCCTCTAGCCAGAACAAAATCAAAGACATGTTGGTCTATGCTATGGGTGAGGCTACTAATGGACTTAGGGTGTTTCCTGCTTTCAGTCAAGAAAATACTGTTCACTTTTGGGGAGGAGGCAGTTTCTGGTGCATTAAAATGCCTAACCAGCTTCTAACTCCTGATCTTTAAAAAAACAAAACAACCTTACAATTTCTTTTTCCTTTTTTCCTTAAGATTTATTCATTTATTACATATATGTGTATACACACACACACACACACACACACACACACACACACACACACACATCAGAAGAGAGCATTGAATCCCATTACGAATGGTTGTGAGCTACCATGTTGCTGAGAATTGAATTCAGGACTTATGGAAGAGCAGTCAGTGCCCTTAATCACTTTGCCATCTCTAACTCCTATTCTTAACAAAGTGGTACTGAGACAGATAAAAAGTCTGGGCATAGGCTGTTTTAAAAGTCACTTTTGTTGGGATACTACATAAATTTTTCTCTTTCTCCACCCAATGCTGCATGCACTGGAGTGAACATTTTATGGAAGTAAACTCCAATGTCATGAAATAAGTCCTATCTGAATACTTGTGATTTTAATATCATAAGTTGAGTACATTGTGGATTCAATAGATCACATAGGAAGGAAAGACTTAGTACCTAGATCAGGTATTAGAAAATTCCAGGACCCACAGAGTAGAGGAGCCATTAGCATCATTTACAAGGTACCACACTGGTGCTGGCAGGCATAGCATCTACAGATGTTCTTGGAATGAATTCAAATCAATGGTGTGTCTCTGAGGGGTCTCACAGGATGCTAGAGTGCCAGGAAAGACACTTCCAACAGCCTGCCTGATAGGTCTCATAGATCATGCATTTATTTATGCCCCTCCTAGCAGAGACTGGAAAGAGGAAAAGGAAGATTAGACTTTGAACCTTCCCTAGGGAATAAGAAATCCAGTCTTCAGAACTTTTATGTAGAAATAGGGCATGTTCCCAAATAGAAAGAAGTTATGGACAGGATATCCCAAAACCAAAACAGCCAAAATGAGTGTCTGCTACACCCTCCCACATAAGTTATTTGTAATTGAAGATATGTGTGTCAGGGTAGGTTTATTTCAAATATAAGTTCCTTCTTTAAGCATTTTCTAAAGTGCTCTGGTCTTTGCTGTTACATTTGACAGTGTCTTTTATTCTCCCTTTCAGAAGGAAGTTCCACTTTGACTTTTCTTCTTCTATACAAGTTGTTATTGACTTTAGAAAAACACAGCAACATAGATGATACAGAATGAAGGACAGCTTAACTAAATGTATCATTAAGACGGGCATCTATGTACTGCTGGGCACGATGCCCCAACCACCCACAGAACGCATGCACATGTGTTCCTTCATGATCTAGCCACTGAAAAGTTCTATGAGTATCTGAGTATTTGACACCGTAGACTTTCTTTTCCCATACGTGGAACTAAAACAGAAGTTGCAATCTCCATGTTTTCCTTAAAGAAGAGTAGACGCATAAATCTTAACTAGAGGAAAGAGCAAGACCACCAAGAGAAATAGTGCCATCTGAGGTCATGTGTCTTCTGTGGAGGTGAAGAACAGACATTCATAGTGTTCAGTTCATGAAGAAACATAGGGTTCTTTATCTAATGGCTGACCTCAGTAACACCTTTGTTTTAGGATCAGATTTATAGCTTCTGCCAATTAGTAACAGTGTCACTCCAAGTGACCCTAGAGGCTATTCATAGAACAGGAAAAACAAGTGACAGTTATCCTTTTGTCACTGGCAACCTGTCATGAAAAAAAAAAATGGTGGACGCTTGGCAACTCATTAGACCTCAAGAAATATGGTTTAGGGTAGGATGTAGGAACTGGAGGCTACCTGTGTAATAGGTTGTTGCTTTCTAAGTGGCTTGCAAATTGTAGAGAGGTTACCTTAGTCCAGGAGGTTGATCTTTCACTGAACCATTTAAAAACTCTTTCTAGGAACTGAAGAAAAGGCTGATTGGTTCACATTTGTTCTTGCAGAAGACCTAGTTTTGTTTTCCAGGTCTCACATGGTGGCTTGTAATCATCTCCAACTCTAATACCAAAGGATCATATACCCTCTGTGGGTATTGTTTCCATCATACAGGTAAAACTATTCAGACACATAGAATAAAAATCAGTGTATCCTTAAAAATATGTTTGGGGGCTAATATGTAGGCCCATTCTCATGGTTACACAGCAGAACTGGCATTCTGTCTTTAAGGATGATAACTGCTAAGTTGGTACATATCCATATCACTATACACTACACCCAAGGAATACACTTGCATTGTAACACAGCAGACAATTTCTTCTTTGTCCTTGGTCAATATAACTCTAGAGCAGAAACTAGCATAACCTAGCTTTGAGAAACTTTGGCTCTACACATGTCCTCCCCTACCAATGACTCGAGGACTGTCTTCCTGTTCTTGTGAATTCTATTTAGCATTCCCATCCGTGGTCCATGGTAAGACTGCAGATATGCATACTTACATCTTGTCTCCAATTTTACCATGTTTTTCTCTTCTCTTTTTAACACTCACATCTTCTCTGAACACTCTATCTTACTTCAGTCAGTCCAGAGCTCTGTCAAAAGCCATCTTGACGGTTTGGATTAGGCAAATGTTAAATGAATGTTGTCAACTAGTGTCATCAGAGAAGAGAAACTTCAAATGAGGAATTTCCTCAAATAGATTGGTCAGTAGGCATACATGTGAGGGATTATCTTGGTTAATCATGGATGCTGGAGGGCCCAGACATTGTGGGTAGCACCATACTTTGGCAGGCAGTCTTGTTCTATACAAGAAAGCTTTCTAAGCATGAACACAGATAAGAGCAAGCCAATCAGCAGTGTTTCTGTATGGGTCCTACCTCCTGACTTCCCTCAGTGATGGATTGTGATGGGGAAGTGAAAGCAAAATAAGGCTTTCTTTCTCCAGGTTCCTTTTGGCTGTAGTATTTTATCACAGCAACAGAGAGGCAAATCAGAACACATGCCTGCTATGTGAACTTTCCCATGAAAAAAAGTACCATGTCACAGACACAATAGAACAGTGCCAAGGGGGAAGCACATAAGAAACTTGCAAATCAGAAGAGAATTTCTCAGTTAACCTGGTCCTTGGGGGATTTTTTTAAGTGTATACTATTAGGAGCTTAGTGAATATTGGATGAATTCTCCATAATAGTTCAAATAGCTTGTTATTAATTTTGTGTGCATTTCACAGTACTATGAATTTCTTTCCCTGATACTTTTATGTAATTTGCACAAAAATCTAATCCAACTGAAGCTACATTCTAATTTCAACTTCTACTCTTCCAAAGTACTTTTTCACTTCTTCTCAGCCCTCTAGAATAACCCTGTTGAGGATTTTATCCCTGCCATATTCCTGCCTCAGCTTCATAGAAGGATTCATTGTGGTATCATTGCCATGACAATTAACTTCAAGCTATAGTTATTATCTTTTAGCTGTCAGTGGCTACACACAAGAATTACATTGTAACAGTGATGTTGACAAAACCATTCCTGTTGCTATGATTCTGAAATAGCTATCTGTTCATGCTCTGTACTTTAAAGTGGTTATGATTGAGTTGTAGTCAACAGATATCTGTGGGTTTTAAGATGGAGAGTAGAGTTTTCACTTCAGCTCAGTCGATGTCTATCAACAAGCACCTATAATATTTAAGTTTCCTGGTAGCTTTCTTTCAAACCTGTTATTTATTTCTCTTAAATTAATGCTTACTTCACACACACATACACACACACACACACACACACACACACACACACACATATATATATATATATATATATATATATTCATATTCAGCACTAAATTGTCTCAATGGGATCCTTTACAGGAAACTGTTATGAAAAGGCACATAGAAAGTATGCACAAGGGTGTAAAATGGAAATGACCTAGTTTCTCTAAAGCTTTTTCCACTGTTATGGGGGCAATAACCCAGCCTCAATTGTACAACGTGTTCAGAGATTTTCTACTAAATGAATTTTGGTAAAGCATCGTAGCCATTGGGTTGGAGATCTTTTGAGTCATCTATGGAAAATAGCAACTCTTAGACAGCAGAGATTTACACCCTTATTCCACATCTGTAAGTTCTTTGTCTTTGGGTAACTTTCAGCTCTCAGATTGCTGCTAGACTCTGCATCCAACCAGGGCCCTTTTGTCAGTTTTATGAGCCTTCTTTATTAGCATCTAATATTTATTGACCTTCTAGTGTGTACCTGGTACTAATTAAGTCCTTGGAGGTGTGCAAATGAAACCATCAAACCTCAATCTATGTCATTCTTCTTAGGCAGCTCATCCTCTAACAAGGAGTAGCACTGATGAATGCAATTATTGTATCTTAGTTGCTGAGCCAACCAACTACCCTTTGAGATGCAAGCGAAAGAGTCTAACACTTCTTGTCATACTTGCATCAAGCACTTGTTTTTGTTACTTCTGGTTCTCAATTACTTCTTTTCCTACATTCATGCTGTTTAAAGATCTCCTGTCTGATCAACTGATATGTCCAATATAGAATAGAGTCCTATCACAAGACGCATAGAAGATCACAACTAGAAGACTATAGATTACGAGTATGTGACTTTGGGACCATAGATAGATTATATTATAGATAAGTTTAAAAATATTGTTGTTATTATTAATAGTTGATGGTTTGAGATACCATTTCTTGTATATCCTCAACTGTCCCAGGACATAGACCAGTATTGCCCAAGTGTTCAGGTATCCTCCAGGTCACCAAGAAGGAAAGACAGAGACAGGAACGAGTGGCTTAGAATGGTACAGGCTCTTATTTAGCAGGAAAAGTAGTAGGTGACAGATCACCATAAGAATCTGAGCATAACCTGCTTACAAACCGGGGTAATTTCAGGGCAGGAATATGGCAGAACTAGAAAAAGAAGTAGAAAAGTTTCCTTTTCTGACCCACAGTTGATCATTGCTAGGGGTAACTTGTGAATCGTCATTTAAAGTACATGAAATGGCCATTAAAAAATCTTTCTGAGGCTGCTCATTACTGGGGGCCCCTAGAGCATGACAATCAAGAATCAAGAGAAATACGTGACTTTACTTCCAGGAACCAAATCACCATGGTTACAGGAACTGTCACATACAGTAAAACTGGAAAGCTTTATAAAATGGTATGGGCCTAGCTAGTAAAAATAATTGAAAAACATTAGAAAAAAAGTAATTTCACTGTAAAAAACCTTGAGGATGCCAGACCCAGGTACCTCATAGTTCATGGGCAAATATATCAATGCCCCCCCCAAAACAAAGAAAGGATATTCATACATACAACACAACACACACACAACATATATGCATACAGTCTATTTAGAGGCATTCTGAAAGTTATAATTATATTAACACATTTTCCCATTTTGCTGTATTGTTCTTGACACTAGGTTCTTCAACAGATTAGATTACTCTTCTATTGTTCTGCTGCCACCACTGAATTCTTCACAAACAAGGAATGACTTTGGCAAGCTTAGTTCCGCAGAAGTTTCCCTGCAATGAAGGAATCCAGCCTCACTTGGGGCTCCATTCTCACTGTACCATCCTCCTCAGGGTGGCCCAAGAGCCTCTCAAGTGAGATGACACACAAAGAGCACAGCTTGAGAGGCAGAGAGCAGAGGACAGCAAGGACAGACAGGTCACATCTCAATAGCTGTAGAATCTACATTGCGAAGTGGTCCTTAAGCAAACAAGAGCCCTTAATAAGTAGTGCTGAGTCTCTTGGTGGGAAGCTGAAGAGACCCAGTTTCAAAATCCCATAGCTGCTACTTACAAAGGCTGGGCAAATGCCTCCTCCCCTTAGCCTTCTTGCCTGTTGGAAAGATTTCTGATTAAGCTGTGGTATAAGGATAAGTCCTAACACCCAATCATCCAGTCTTTAACAGGCCCAGCACTAGGGATAACCATGAAGTGACAGCGTGTGCCCTCCGGAAATTACAGAGATAAGTGCAGTCTCGTATTATATACGGTCCCAGAGTCCCCAAGTACTCTGGGAAATGTACACCATCCACCCACCGGCTCAAACTGTTTCATCAGCACTTTACTAATGTGGTTTCCGAGGAAGGTCAGGGAGCTAAACTTATCACCCAGTAGCCAGGGTTGATAGTTCATATCTTGATCTTATCACCAAGCCTCTTTTTCCCATTCCAATTGCTTTCTGAGGGCTTAGAACTGCTCTCTTGGGGGAAATATTTGCTGTGCACAGGAGGCTACGTTAAAAAAAAAATCAAGTTGTGTAAGGTAGAAACACTATGTTCAAGACAATGCCATAGTTGACTCCTCCAGTCTAAGTTTTAACCTATCTTCTCTTGTCACAGCAGGATGACCTATTAAGAGATTCCCCCTCCCCTTTTCCTTTGTCTTTGGTTCTCTGGCTTCAAAGGAATGCCTGCTTTCAGACAAGTGTCTACCAGGGTAACCCTCTTTGTGTTCTTCACCCGCACCTTTTATGAGAATTCTATACTTGAAATAAGAGGTTCCTGAAAGTAATGTAATGCAATCAGATGCTTAATAAGCTTTCTTAAGGAAGCCAGATGTGTCCTCACATCCCTCAGTCTGGGAGCACAGGAGGATGTTTCTCAGAGTGCCTTTATCACAGTACATGCTATTGACATTTGGTTGGAAGTTGATTCTATTGTAAAGATTCTGGGCGTGGTGAGGAAGGAAGTCTATCAGCATTTTGGTCTGTGCTAAAATGACAATACTATACTATCATGCACATAACTATATCTTCAGACACTGCCATGTTCCCAGCATAGGAAAGTAGCCATGTGTACCAGAACCATCCATGTTAAGCACAATTTGTATTTCCTTTTGGAGGTTACTGAGAGAATCTAAAGAAAGTTCAGTGAATGGTGGGGCCAAAAAAAATCAGCAAATCATGAATTCCAGGGGGTTCTACAGTATTCACACATGAACGAGTGCTTAAACCCGGCCATTAAACTCCACGGAGGAGTTTAGTCTTTGAAAAAGAACAGGAGGCACCATTTCACCAAAGTCTTTTCATCACCACACATGAGATCCTAAATGGGCAGAGGGCCCACCTAAGTCCCTCACATCTCCGAATGCAGATGTGCAGTGCTCAAGTCCCTCACATCCCCCCATGCAGATGTGCAGATACCTCTCACATCTTTTATTTTATTTCCCTTCAGAAGGTTGTAGTCTTGGTGGTGAAGTCACACCCTGACATACAGTATGAATGCTAAAGAGAAAGGAGGAAAACAGGCTCTGAGGTTACAGCCCCAGACCCCGCATGGCCTGAAGCCTTTTCCCAGATGCCAGTTCTACTCCAGACTCTTGCTCTTCGGAATCCATCGCCTGCCATCTTGGCAAGTTGTTTGGCTGTTCTGTGACTGGCTTTCACTGCCATGGTAAAGACATGAACAGTGCATGCTTCATGGAATCATAGGAAGGATTAAATAATCTGGTACATGACAAGTAGGACTCGGCTATATTAGATGGTGAATTGAAATTAGACCATTTGTTACCAGCACATGAGAGTACCAGTGTGGAAGGGAGCTCAGAAAGAGAAGTTAAACATACAATTACATTCATCACATATTGTTGATACAGGAAAGACTCTGTTCTGTTGGTCCCCTCTTTCGCCCTCTTTCCCTCCCATTATCTCTCTTTTTCTCCCTCTTTCAGTGGTCTCATGAATTCCAAGAGGGTCTCCAAGTCTCTCAGTAGCTGAGGATGACCTTGTACTTCTGATTTTTCTACCTCTACCTCCCCAGCAGAGGGTAGAGAGATAATTTTATGTAATGCTGGACACTGAGTCCAGGACCTTGTGCAGACTAGCTGAATATTCTACCAACTGGGATACAACACCAGCCCCCGCTGTCTTATTTTAAGACCTTTAAAAGTAGTTTATTACATTTGTTTTGTGGGAGATCACATGTCATGGTAAGCAGAGGACAGCTTACAGGAGTTGGTTCTCTCTTTCTACCATGTCGTTCCCCGGGATCAAACTTAGATCTTCAGGTGTGTGCCCTTCCTTGTTGAGCCATCTCTTGTCCTACCTTTAGTCTTATCTTAAGAGTAAACTATATATCTTGCATTCCTCCATTTCTATCCTTCTTCCCCTGAGCAGAGGGAAAAAAAAACATTGCATAGAATTATTGAGTACCTGTGTGTGTTATATTCTGAAATATGTAGTTTTCCTTGTGCCTCCCCTTAATCTGCTACTCTGACAGCACACTATATGTGATGTTTTCTAGCTCTTCACAGATCCTGATTCTGCAGACTAACACACTTAGAATCATCATGGCTTTGTATTCTCTGGTTCTCCATAGCTAGATATAGCCACTGATAATATCCCCATTCACTGGCCCTAACAGTACAAGTGGGTGAGAATGCATTTAGACAACACCTGTTCTTACATTGCTCTCAGAAACAAGCATTCCAAAGCTCTGATCCTGTGATATCAAAATCGCTGTTCCTGGTTAGTCTGCTCAGCAACCACATCAGGATGCCAAAATTGCTATATAACAGCAAGGAGATCTGTTTGCTGCATACTTGCCTCTTTTCAAGCTAGATACTACACTGAGTATTTTATGTTTCAAAGACCACACTTGGGTTCAGGGTTCAGCCACGTAACAGAAAGCCCTTCCCTCCCCCCCCCCACAGTATGCAGCAGATAGCCTTTATTTGTGGTTATGATGTTTTAATAAAGAAGATACATAGGAAATGAAATGGGAGAATTCCGCCTTCTCCCAGGGAAGTCACACAAAGTGCTACATGCCCCAGCTATTAGGAGTAATGGTACCTATAAACTGTTGCCCACTGGGAAGAACTTGTTCTTAGTGGCTCAGTCATCTGGGCAGGGTCTGCCTGAGCTGAATCTGGAGACTTCCAGAGGGAACACAGATATTCATCAGTAAAGCCCATTGTTTGTGCAGACAGTAGACGAATGACTATTCTCAGCAGTTCTTACAATAGCATATACTTCCTAATCTCTGAAGTTTCTGAGCTGCACACAGAGGCTGGCTTATAAGGAAGGCTCTCAGAGAACAGCAATCCGCCAAGCCCCCCATGCTCAGTGTTTTCTTCACATTGTATTTTAATTTTCTTTTTTGTGTACACAAGAGCAGATAATCATATTCTTGTTCCAAAAAGAGAAAAGTGAAGCTTTGAGAGGTTAGGTAAGGTGCTCCCAATCTCAGAGCTCAAAAGACAGAGAGCCGGGATGTAGCCAGGCTTTCTAGAAGACAGCTTTGCAAAACTGCTTTCATCTTGACATCTCCTCTGCAGTGAATCTCAACTCCAGTTCCTCCCCAGTAATTAGATGTACACTATTTGATAATCTCGACTTTCTTGGCTGAAAATAGCTTGACCTGTCATTTTCTAATTTTAGAAGCAGTTTCTGGGAAAAAAAAACCTTAGGAGACCCATTTGACATAAGTATAGTATGTGACTGCTCCTGTAATTGAGAGGAAGATATGTTTTCCTTAAACATATTTAGGTATATGTATATCTACATATATATGTATATACACAATATATATATGGAGATATATATCCATATATATATTTACATACATATATATAAAACTTAATTTGACCTGGTGACATAAGACTGTAATCCCATCAACTCAAAAGGCTGAAGTAGAAGAATGGGAGTTAAATATCCAAAATGAGATACAAAAGGTGTCCAAGGCCAGCAAGACCAGCCTAAGTTACTTAGCCAGACTCTGTTACACAGAGCTTCAAAGGTGTTTGGGGGACAATATGGCTCAGTGACAGCGCATTTGTTTAGCATTTACAGGACTGGGTTAAATCTCCAACACTTTAAGTATATGTTTGTATATGTATATGTGTGTGTGTGTGTGTGTGTGTGTGTGTGTGTGTATGTGTATCAGTCCCTACTCACAGTTGCATAGCACTGTTATAGAAATCAAAAAGGCAGCAAAGTGTAAAATCACTGACAATGATTGACTGGGGAGCTAATCCCCCATCAGTTGCTATTCCTTCGGCTCCTATGTGTTCTGGCACAAAGATCTTCTATCACTAGAAAATGAAGATTCTGGGAGCTGGTCATTCATGACATGAAATCTCATGAGAATGCTAACAGTGTAAACTTAAGCTGGTTTTTCTCTATAGGATTCCCCTTTCTCTATAAACCTTTCCCCTCATACAAGCCCCTCCCACAGATGTAGCCCTTGCCATTGTTACAAGAAGACTCTGTCCCAGAAAGTGAAATGACATAGGAGAGAAACTAAGTACAGTCATTTCTCATGACTATAACAAAACACCCAAGGCTGTGTGTTTATCAAGAAGAGATTTGTTTGACTTAAAGCTGGGGGAGGTTCAGAAGTCCTGTAGCAGTAGCACCAGCTGTGGACTGTAGCAAGGACCCCTTTGGCTGGATTCCCTCTTGCAGGTGCAACTACAATGACCAGAACATGAGAACAAGCAAACCTGAGGCAAGATGAAAATCAAATGAAAGGGAAGTGGTTGTGTTATGTTGAACTAGGCTTGTCCCTTAAAGGTCCCATCACCTGTCAGCATCACTTCACTGTAGACCAGGTACCACCTTTGACACCTGAGGGAAGAATAGTCAACTATATCCAAGCCACAATTTTGAGAGTCCCGTAATCAAATCCCTTTGTCTGGAATTGGTATCCCTTACCTAACATATATAAGCAGAAAACAGTTCCTGTTTTCAGGAATTGCCAGATCTCCCAGGGCTGGACCTGGGCCACAAGCCACACTTGTCTCTACGACTGTTAGTGCCTCCTACAATGGCAGAGTGGAAAGTATGGTCTCTAAGTGGCGAAGACAAGAACACTGCTACTGTGGATTGGCCAGAAAGAGTCAATGGCATCTGCACACTGTTATACGTAGGTAGAATCTGACTAAAGTGTCGCATCCTGCCTGTGAGAGACAAGTTAAGATGAAACTCTCTGAGTGTTTCAGAGTTGAGAGCAGAGATTCGGCTCCTCACAGACACACCCTGTGACCCTGGGCAGCTGGAAAAAAACAGTCCATTAGTGAGGAATTCCTTCCTCCCCACCCCAACTCAAGGCTTCATTTTTCAGTCCTTGTCATATTGGCCCACTTAGGAAAGGGTAACCATATCAGGAAATTACAGAGATAGCATTTAATTAGTTTAGGTTTCCAATCAAGGTATTTGCTGCAAACCTGGTGGGCCATGCTGATGGACGTTAATGAATGACAGTGTGTGATTAAAACATCTGTCACTGTCAAACAGGTTCGATTTGGGGTGGTGATTGGCCCATCCCTGGGAATGGGATGATGGCCACGGAAAGCCAAATTAGCCAAACTTAATGTTTTCCTAATCTTTAGGCGATTGAGCTGACAGTGATTGGTCTCAAACATGCACCAATGAGCAGTAATGAAGATGCTACCAGATCGGTTTGGCATAGGTTTTGCAGGCTAATTAGCTAAACAAAATGTTAATTTAATCAAAGGAACATGGATTCATTAAAGGTGTATCAGAGAGCTGGAGGAGAAAATTGGCTCAGCCACTGAGGAGAGGGAATTATAGCTGCCAAGCAAGTTATCCCGACCTAAGGAAACCAGTCTTCCAGTTACAGGATCTCGGAGAAAGCAGAATCATTGCACTTAAGCGTGCCACGTGCACATTTTTCTTCAGATCTGGTGATTGTAAAGGACAGATCATCTATGGAAGAATAGAAAATCAAAGCAGATGCTTATCTCGTTTGATTTCCCCAGAGTAATAATTAATTACTCTGGGAATATTCCTTGACTAATTCATGGGTTGGTGAAATAGAAGCAGTTTGGGAGATTATGTCATTCATGCCATTCTTTTTATTTTAATATGTATATTTTTATTTTTATGTCTATATGTGAATGAATATTGCAAGTGAGCATAAGATTCCACAGAGGTCACATGCTCTGGATTCCCTGGAACTTGAGTTATAGGCAATTGTGAGCCAAATAAAGTTACCTGCAAGAGCAGGACATGACTCTTAACCAGCAAACTCTCCAACCCATGCAAACTTATTGATAAGAAAAAAAAAATGGCATAGAGTGACTTTATCAGCTGCTCATGATCACATCACTTAGTGCCAGCTAATTTATGTCTTAGACACAAATGTCTGTAAAGTAACCCTTGAATTAGTTATCGCCATAACATTTTGCCAGGCTGTGGACATCCTAAGACATTTATTAGAAACACTTATCTCTGGATCTTAGACTCCTTCTGTGCTTGTTGTGAGGAAAATGAAAATCTGCATGGTGGATGATAAGATTTGTCAAGTGGTTGTTAAGGGATCATACCCTCAAGAGTGCCAGGGCTACCAGGTATTTATTAGCTCTTGCCATACAGAAATGACTGAAATTATTTTTTTGCATTCTGTGCAATCTCTGGGGCCCATGCTTGGCACAGGTCCCCAGAATCTGAACTTGCTGACCCTCACGGGTTACTAGCCACTTTTTACATTGACCTGTTTGTCTATTCATTCATGAATTCCACAAATACTTCTGGAGAGAGATTGGAGAAGCACCATTGTCTGGCAGGCTTGTGAATCCGTCCCTCTCAGCTAGAAAGGGCAAACACTTGTAGAAGCCAGTAATTGCTAAGTGCTATATTTTGTCCAAAATGTCTCTTTTCCTCATTCTGAGTTAATGAAATTCTGCTCATCTGTGAAAGCTCGCTTTGGATATCCTTCATGCTAGGCAGCTTTCCCTGCCCCTAGTCAATGCTAGGACTGCATTAGGGTAGTACTAAGTCTTTATTTATCATGGCACCTGGTGCAACAGTGGTACCCTTGGGTCTTGGATACATGGGAAGCTGAAGCAAGAGGATTGACTGTGCCCAGTACTTTAGGGCCAACCTGGACGGCATTGTGAGGTATCTATTTGGAAAAAAAAAATGAACAAAATAAGCTTCTTTTATTACCTATCTCTCTTCCTAGACCATTTTCTTGAGTAGTCTAATCACTGTGGATATTAAAATCACATGAATCCCTAATTAAAAGTCTGGATTGCAGACTGGGCATGGTAGCACACAGCTTTAATCCTAGTACTCACGGGGCAGTGGCAGGTGCACCTTTTTAAGTTCTAGGTCAGCATGTCTGCATAGTGAGTTCAGAGCCAGACTAAGAAGTGAGCTTCTATCGACAACAATGTCAAGAAAAATATCTGTACTGTTTCTTTATGCCCCATATTTCATCAGAGGGCACAAGGGTACAAAGAAATGTATATATCCATGTCATAAGGTTTCAAAACACTATTCTTTTTTTTTTTTTCAGGTAAGGAAAGGATGGGCAGGCTCATGGTAACTACTCAATATGTCTTTGCCATGTCATGTAAAGATCAGTCATCAAATCACGGAGTTAGGACATTGCACAGGAATTGGAAGTCCTTGCTTTCCTAGTGTAGGATCCCATTTCTTATCACAGATGCTGCAGATGTTGAAAAGTAATGACATTTAGGAAGTTTAAAGGGTCTATGAAGAGTCTCCACCCACACCCATACCCAGTCTACCAATGAATGAAAGGAGACAAGGCAGGTCTGTGGATACTGAGAACATTAATGAGCAAGGTCAGACTCAGTGCCATCTTATCACCTTTGCACCAAGTTCCCTCCACAGTGGTTGCGTTGCTATAGTAACCCTTAAGGGAATGTCTGAACTTTCCAGCTTTTCTGAATATTAATTTACTTTTAATTGATGCACATTAGTAACATGTTTCTACAGTACAGTGTGATAGTTCAATACTCTATGAATTGACCTATTTGTCTATTCACTCATGAATATAATGGTGTGTAATGATCAGTTAAGGGCGATTATTGATTATTTTGTTGTGTAGAAAACCTTCAAACACTTTTTACTTGTTCTTCATAAAATATATATTGAATTACTCTAAATGACTCCACACATATTACATTTTTAATTCAAGTGTAGCTATCATCAACTCTTCCCCATGTCCCCCTTCGGAGCAAAGCAATGTAGCCAAATCTAATATTCAGTGTTATTATCTGAACGGAAAATGTCTCCCATACGCTCAGGTTTCCAGCACTTTGTCCCTAGCTGGCAGTGGAGCCTTGGGAGGTTCTAGAAACCTCAGGAAGTAGAAACTAGGTTATTAGAGCATGTCTTTTAATGAAATGTCTCATTCCATTCTCATGTGCCATGGGCAGTATGACAAAAAAATTCACTGCTAACACTTTCTCCTGCCAGCATGATATTCCACTAATATCATGCATGCTGGTCCTCTCCCATTCTACTAAACCCTCTAAACATGTAAGGAAAGTACAAGCTGAAGTTTTCCTAAGAAGGAACTCTTAAAGATGAAGGGAATTCACCTTAATAGGTTTCCTAGAAGAGTAAAGTAGATGTACGAGCATTTCTTCTACTAGCATTAGATTTCGGGAGATGACCCAATAGGCAAAAGTACCTCCTGTGCAAGGATGAGGACTGGTGTTCAAATCCACAGCATCCATGAGATGCTGAACTGGTGTCCGTTCACACTGGTTACAGTTACACCTGGAACCCCAGCAGGAAGAGTCAGATGATCCCAGGGCAAGTGGGCTAGCTAACTTAGCTGAATTATTGAGCTCTGAGTTCAAGTAAGAGAGCCTGCCTGAATATATAACATGGGAAGTGATTAATAAATACATCCCTTTATTTTCATTATCCCATTCTTGTCCCCCATTTTCTTTCTCCCTCTTATTGCATTTGTTTATGTTTTTCTCTTTATTCTTAATCAAAATCAAAGTACATGTGTGTTAAGAAATGGAGAGGCCTTTTGGAGGGGGGTGGGGTTCCATGAAAAAAAGTTAAAGTTTTTTTCTATCTTTTAATAAAAGCCAAATGTTCACATTATAATTTAAAAAATAAATAAATAAATAAATAAATACATCCCATATAACCTGTGGCCTTTACCCCCACACAGAGAGAGAGAGAGAGAGACAGAGACAGAGAGAGAGACATTGACAGAGACAGAGAGAGATATATACATCACACATAAATTAATTAAATTAAAAATATTCTAATTCTAGGGTTTTATATGTAAGTCATCTCTTACGTAATCAAGGACACAAACAGTATGCTCTGGGGTCCAACTTCCTCATTACTTTGGTTGGGTTCTCTCATCTTCCTACAGCATCCCTCAAAGGAGTGCATTCATTGAATTTCAAAGGAAATATTCTGGTGGATTAAATTAAAGGGAAATTAAGACATTGTACTAACATCTAATTCCTCTAAAGTTTTGACTATAGCAAGGCATTTTTTGTGGTCCTCTATTTTGAGGTCCTGCTCTGAGACTTGGCATTTTCTGGCAGCCACTGTAGCTCCAGGACTTACTAAGCTGTGAGGTAGAATCTAGCCCTTTTCCTTGTGTGCTTTTATGTAGCCTATTTTCAGCTGGGCAGGTAGCCTGTGGGATGTCCAGTAATGACAGAAGGACTCCTTTGACAAGGTTGTTTCTGTGCACAGCAGTAAGAAGTACATAGCTAAAGAGGGCTTTATTTTCCTAATGCAAGAAATGAGACAATATTCTAGCTCCCACCTCTCCCAGGAGGTCTTCTGCTGTGCCAGCTCATGCTGTGTCCTTTCTCATTTATAAAATTATGCAGCACATAGAATCAGCAGAGACATTTAGTCTCCAGCTATCGTCTACCTTCCATTCACTTCTCTCCTTCCGTTTCCTACCCAACCTAATGGTGGGTCATTTGCTAGATGTTTAATCTGTCTTTTGTGGGCTCTCTACCACCTGGTTTAATTATGACTATGATGGCCACATAGGCTAATAAGAATAATAGCTGCAGTAGTGGCAATAACAACCCTGATGACAACTTAGCATGGTTTGAATGCATTTTGGGTGGCAGACACTGCCTAAGCTTTCTCGGAAGGAAGTCTTTTACTCTCTGAATGATGCTAAGAGAACGATTGTGCTTTCACCCACTTGAGCAATTGTGGGGATATTAAAGGCAAGAAATTTGAAGGATATGATGCAACTGAAAGCATATACTTAAGTCCATGCCTCTGTCTGCATACACCTCACTCTCGGAACCTGTGGGTTTTTTTACTTTGGCTGTGAAGTGTCAGGAATGGCATCTGGTCATTACAGAGGGGTCACACTCTCCTGAGACTGTGCCAAGCACCTTTGAGTGACAGTCCTATTTAAGGCAGTCAGAGGTATGCTCTCTCCAGCACACTGTAGTATGGTTCCATTTGAGAAAACTAAGGCTGTCAGTTGCTCACTATCAAGCAGCAAGCAAGCCCAGTTCCTACTCGGGAGCCTGTTCTCTGCCTTACTGTGTGACATCCCCAATGATTACCTGGATAGTGAACCAATGCCATGTACCTAAAATAGCCTTTGTATGCAAACTTACTCATTCCTTAATAGAACTCAAGGTTTGTTACTTTACTTTTTCAAATATACTTACTAAGATAGTGCGTCTGTCTTTTTTTTTTTCAAAAATAAGATTTTTATGAATGAATGTTTTATCTCCATGTATGTTTGTGAACCACATACATGCAGTGCTCATGGAAACCAGAAAAAAGCAGCAGATCCCCTGTGGAGTTATGGACAGTTGTTAGCAAACCTGTGGGTGTCTGAAACCAAACCTGGCAGCAAGTGATCTTAGCTTCTTCCCAGCCTCCATGACCACAGGGACAATAAGGACAACAATGATGATGATATTTGTTTGCTAAGAATGTTACTCATGGCCTCATATATGCTTAACAAGCTCAGTAGGTGTAAGCTACACATTCAGCCCTGAGATAGTATTCCCCCACCTCATTTTACTATCACCCCATCATCATTATCACAATTATCATCCTCATCAGGTTCTGTGAGAGTGGCATTTAATCAAAATCACTCTTGTCTTAGTTTGTTTCTTTGTTCCTGTAACTAAAGTCACTGAAGGGGAAAGGGTCTTATTTTAGCTCGCAGTTCAAGATACAGTCTGTCAAAGGGAGGAAGTCAAGATAGAAGGAAGTTGAAGCAAATGATCACGACGTATCCAGCGCCTGGAGCAGGGAGTAGTGAATGTTGTTTGCGGCTTAGGTCCCTTTCTCTATTTATGCAATCCAGGATCCCATCCATGGAATGGTGCCACCCACAATGTGGGCAGTTCTTCCCATTTCAATGAACATAATCAAGTTAAGCCCCCACAAGCATGTCCAGATGCCCCATCTGCAGGTTACTGTTGATTCTGTCAAATTGACAAGCACAAAAAATTGCCCTCTCTAAAATGTTACTATGGCAGATATACCCTACATATGTTTATGGACTGTGCATCTAGGCCTTATGCACAAATTGAATGGAACATTTTAACCAGACATGAATAGCGCTCAGCACATAGAAATGAGAAGGAAAGAGTGAGTCTTTATATGCCCCTGTTTTTTAAAGATACTTTGCCATATTCTGCTAAATACAACCAGCTCTAGTGTTGACAGAGGTAAGAATGCATGGTGCACAATGTGGTGCTTGACTTGGTCCACTTGATGTTTGTATCTTACTTAATTTCTTGGCCTGCTAACATCAGATGGCCCTGGGGGGAAGACTGAAGTCAGCAAGGTTTGCCATCTGTAGTTTTT
>JADRCC010575161.1:0-19525 GCA_019843855.1 Hylomyscus alleni | reverse complement strand
CACACACACACACACACACACACACACACACACACACACACACCAACACCACAGAGCCAGAGACATTGTTGAGCCAGAGGAACCAATTTTATTAGATTCCAGCAAGACTATACAGCACAGTTTCATGCAGATTAAATATATGTCTTTGCCTCCCCAGGAGGGAAGTACTTTCACTGCCAGCTCCTTCATGGCATTTCAGGGGCATCAAGGGGATCCCTCAATATATTCCGTATGGGGAACTGTTGGGATCATGACTGGGGGTGAAGGTGAGACTGTGGGCAGTTGAGGGCCTCTGGGACCTTGAGTCTTCAGAGGGTCAGGGGCTGTAGGACCTTGGTCCTTTGTTGGGGCTGGCACCAGGGGATCCTGACCCTTTAGAGGGACTGGGATTATAGGGTCTTGATTCTTTATAGGCCCAAGGACCACGGGGCCTTGATTCTTTGGAGGCTCTGGGAGCATGGGACCTTGGTCCTTAGTCAGTGCTGGGATAATGGGGTCTTGGCTCTTCACTGGCTCAGGGACCACTGGACCTTGTTTCTTCACAGGTGCTACAAACCCAGAATCATGTCCCTTCGGATGCGTGGGGGCTGCTGGATCTGTACCTGTACTTTTGACTGGCTCTAGGCCTGCTAAGCCTTGATTCTTCCCAGACTCAGAGGCCACAGGAGTTTCGTTCTTCAAAGATGCCATGATGGAGACATTCTGGTCCTTCCTACGCTCTGGGACCATGGGAGCTCGCTCCTTCTCAGGCTCGGGGATCACAGGACCTGGGTCCTTCAGAGGTGCTGGTGCTGGTGCTGGTGCTGGTAAACTTTGATCCTTAGCTCTTGCTGGAACCACAGAACTCTGATTCTTTAGAGGCTCTGGCAACAGAGGGCTTTGGGCTTTGGCTGGTGCTAGGGTGACAGCCTCTTTACTCTTTAAAAGCTCAGATGCCACGTGGTCTTGAACCTTGACAGGTGCTGGGGCCGTTGGTGCTGGGGCTATTGGACCTAGATCCTTCATGGGCCCTAAGGGCACAGCACCTTGATCCTTTGGAGGGCCCGGGGCTGTAGGGCTTTGACCCTTTAAGGACCCTGGGACTACAGGAACTTGATCTTTTGGCAGTCCTGGCACCATGGGGCCTTGATCCTTCAAAGGCTCTTGGACCACAGGACCTTGGCCTTTCAGAAGACCTGGGGCCACAGGACCTTGATCCTTGTGTGGCTCTTTGGCTACAGGACCTTGATTCTTATGTGCATCACTGGTGGGTTTGACCCGGCTCCTGCAAAGGAGAGAGAGATGATCACTGAGGGCCAAGAACCAGCCAGGGAGAGAGCAGAACACAGATTGCCTGATGAGACGTGGCCTCATGGGGCCTGGGGCAGGGTAGCTCTTAGTGGAGGAGCTAAGAAGAAATTGGATTTCTGCATTAATAGGGAATGCAGAGTAGGGGCAGGGCAGCCCAGGGGATTGGTCATTCAATGTGTTTGCCAATTGATTAGAACCTGCAGGTGGGAGACAGCAGCAGGAATGTCCCTAGACTTGACTTTTCCAGTGGGCATCCCGCAGCCCACCCAGCGTATACTCCATGTACCCCCACTTCTTCCTGTACTGCAGGCCCATCTTTGGAGCCCTGTGTTACTATCTATCCAATGCTCCCAGAAACCCAACTTCTCTGTTGTTTTTCTAGGCCCTTCCAAGGTTCTCCCTTCCCCCGGGACTCTATTAAGGGATGGCTACTGGCAAGAACAAAGGGTCTACGGTGTATCAGAAAAGGGGCGAGAACATCTGCTGACCTACCCCTTCCACACATACCCAAGAGCAGCAGCTCTCAACCTGTGGATCATACATCAGATATTTACATTACAACTTATAACAGTCGCAAAATTACAGTTATGAAGAAGCAATGAAAATATTTTATGGTTGGGGGTCACCATAACACGAGGAACTGTATTAAAGGGTCACAGCATTAGGAAGATTGAGAACTACTGCCCAAGAGGTAGAATAGCTCATTATTCACACTTAGTACGATCCACACATAATAATAAAAAGTGAATTATTTTAAAATTAAAGTGAATTCTTTTTAATATGACTACTCTTTAATTCTTTGCATCCAGTGCGTCCCATACTGTCTGCTCACCCCACAAGCCCTTGGTAGACAACTAACTGGGGCTCCCCATTCAGGCCCTGGTTGCCTTTACCTACCCCCACTTCCACTCCCTCAGACTCTTGCACTCACTCCAAGACTCCAGGGTTTATTCTCCAAATCCAAGTACCTGAGCCTTTCCCTCGAGCCTTCATGGGATTCTTGCCCTGTGTGGCTGATTGCAGCCATCTGCCCCATCCCTTGGTCCACCCTCATTGCCGAGAGCATGCACAAACACTGCCACCTGAGGATAAACACTGCCAATTCAGACCTGGCCAATCTTGAGCCCTCTGGTCTACAGTGCACACACCTTCTGTGTAGGCCAGGCTGACAGTTGCCACTTAAGAGTGGTGTTGCTCAGCCAGCGTCACAGACCCTGGCACACCTCAGCACATCCCTCCTTTCAAATCCCGTCTTTCTATAGCTCATGGCAGCAACACAGAAGCCCTGTGAAACTCATGGGTGTGAGACACACAGCAAGGGGTTTACCACCCTGCTGGTTGGAATTCGAAGCAGAGAGGATGAGGAGCTGAGATACCTGCAGGAACTAGATCCTAGATCTTTCTGCTTCTGGGCTCTGTGCATTTTCCCTCAGAGAGCCTGGTTCACAACAGTCTTCAGTACAAGGCACTTCTTGGTATTATTCATTTACACGTCATAACAACAAAATCTGTTAGCATTTTGACAGACCCCGACAGGGGCTATAAGTGTGTGTGTGTGTGTGTGTGTGTGTGTGCCACATGGGTGCCGTGCCCAGGGAGGTTGGTAGAGGTAGTCAGATCCTCTGGAAGCAGAGTTTCAGATGGTAGGTACTGGGAATCTAACCTAGATCCTCTGGAAGAGCAATGAATGTAATCGCTGAGCCAGCTTTCCAGGCACACTAGTCAGGCTTTCAGAGGAATTTTTTGCCTGCTTCTCTTATTTTATGTTTTCCCTTTTCTTTTTGTGATATTGATGCTAAAACTCAGGGTTTAGTCATACAAAGTAAGCATTCAGGGTACCACTGAGCCATCCCTTACCCTACTGATTCTTAGCGATAGTCTTAGAGACCACCTCTTCTTCTTTCTTTCTAATTTTCTCTCTTTTTATTTTTTTATCTTTTTTTTTTTTTTTTAAATAAGGTCTCTTGTAGTCCAGGCTGACTTTGAACTGGTTACGTAGCTGAGGATAACTTTGAACTCCTGCCTCCGGCTTCCACCACTGGAGTGTTTAAAGACACAGGTGTGTTGTCACCATATTGTTTTTGTTTTTAACGCAGTGCTGAAAATTGACCTAGGCAAGTACTCTACTCCCTGATAGACCATCCCTACCTCAGGATATGTTCTTGGCTCACTATGGTTTAACTCTCTGGGTCTCAGGCCTGTCATCTCTTCATTGTTTGTAATGATATTAACGCAGAAATATATGATTGGCAGGCAGGGGCACAGCATTCCACACCATGGCCAGCATTTGGTAGTAGAAGGACTATCTATTTAATTAGAAGCGAGACACACACACACACACACACACACACACACACACACACACACACACTCAGGTTATTTTTACTCTGCTGTGCCTGCTTGATCCATAAGCTCTTTACTGTATTTGGCATCTCAAGTTACCTGGGGATCTCTGACTCAGCAGATTGCACAGTGACGATGTAAGTAGCCTGTCTGTACTGTCCCCACTGCCATCACTGAACAACCCAGGGGTAAGAGAGGGCCAGCGTGACCCTCTGGCTTAGCACCACAGTTAGGCAGAGCCCTGGCCAGGTTGTCACTAGGGAAACTAAGAGTGTGAGGAGAGGGCCAGGCAAGTCTGGGAGACATGCAGAACCCAAACATGGCACTAACGCCCCTCCAGCGCTGGGCGGTGGTCAGAGGGAAGGTGAAAGCTGGACTTAGAAGAGACTCAGGACTGCTGTTAGATGTATCCTCTCAGATCTTTGGGTGACCTGGCTATGATCTTCAGCAATGTAGCGCTACTTAGTTGCCGCCCCTAGCCCACTGCCCACTGACAGGGCATTGGCGCCCCCTGCTGACATAAAGCTCATACACAAGAGCAGCCCTTGAGCCTGGGTAGGACCCTCTGTGCCCTGGGCGCCTGCAGCCTTGGCTCTAAGCCTACTGAACACTCTCAACCATTTTCATTAGTACGCATCTAACTCTATATTGATCTGCCAGAAAAAATTTTACCTTAGTAGTTAAATCTCTTTAACTACTCATTAACTACTCTTTAACTACTTTAAACGTCATGAACTTTAGAATTAAGATTAGAAAGGAGGGCCAGTAAGATGACACCCCGCGAAGCTTGACACTCATATATAGGTTTATTCTCCAGAACACTCATGTTGGAGGGAAAGAACCAACCTCCACAAGTTGTCCTCTGACTTACACATGTGCATTGTAGAATGCACATGCCCATACACATGTAAAATACATCTGCACACCTACATAAGTGCAATTAAAACTTTTAAACATTAGATAAGAGGGCTGGAGAGGTGGCTCAGTGGTTAAGAACACTTGCTGCTTTTCTGGAGACTTCAAGTCAGTTCCCAGCACCCACAAGGTGGCCCATGATTGTCTGTAATCCAGTTCCAGGGCTTCTGGACCCTCTTCTGACTTCAGTAGACTCCTGCACACATGTGGGGCACGCACACATGCACACACACACGCACGCACTCACACACTCACACACTCACACACACACACTCACACAAACACACACACTCACAACACATACTCACACACTCACACACACACTCACATACTCACTCACACACTCATTCACACACACACACACACACTTACTCAAAGTACATATTTAAAAGGATTAGAAATGAGTTAAATAAACCTAAAACATGCCTTTTTTCCCCCTTTTCTCTCTTTCTTTTTTTTTTTTATTAGCTTTGGGAAAAGTCTATGTGATTCAAAAGTTCAAGGTAGTTTGGCGAATTAGATTATCCAAATTAGCTTTGTGATTTCTTTAAAACTATAAAACATATAATGAAATTAGGTTCATAAATTATTTCATTTTTTTTCTTATGCCCTTTTGGCAAATACAATCAGGACATGAACAAATAATTTAAAAAATTCTTCTGGGGAATTGGCGCTGTCATTCGGTTGGTAGCATGCTTGCCTAGCATGCACAAAGCCTGGGTTCTATCCCAGCATTCCATAAACTAGCATGGAGCCCCAGGCCTGTATCCCCAGCACTTGTCCGGTGAAGGCAGAGGCAGCAGGAGGATCATGAGTTTAAGGTTACCCTAGACTACATTAAAAATTGGAAGCTAGCCTGGGCTATATCAAATCTTACTTCAAAACACAAAACCCAAACCACCTTCTGATTTTTGATGCTTCTAAGGGAAAACCAAGCAAGCATCTCTAATATTTTATCAGAAGTAAAATCTGGGAGCGAAAGTGGCTGGGAGTGAGTCGTTCAGTCAGACTGGGAAAAGATTAGCAACACAGGGCCTTCCAAATGAACTTTTAACATTCCTGGAAAGTGGTATACATGAATAAGCAAATATTCCCGGTGTGAACACACACCTGTAATCCCAGTGCCTGGGAGGCAGAGGCAGAGGCAGAGGCAGGCAGATCTCTATAAGTTTGGGGTCAGTTTGGTTGAGTCCAGGACAATCAGACCTACACAGGAAGACCTGGTCTCAAATACTTAAAAATAAAAACAAGCAGATATACACGTTTAAGGATTACAGAATGGCTGCCGCTCTTGGTGTCTGATGCCAATGAAGCAGAGGTAAGTATGGCCCAGCAGGTCTGCAGGCCTCTATGAAGAGAGGTGTCTAGCCTGGCCCTAGCCCGAGCAGCAACACACTATGTCTAAGCCGGCCGTTCATCTGTTAAATGAGACATGCCATTTAAAGTTAAAGAACGTGAGGTGGCTTTACAAAGTTTGTAAACAGTGATAGAACATTTATAACCCACCAAGCTGCAGGATTCTTGCGCTTAAATCATTTATGAATTTGGTTCAAAGAATTTAGAAGGGCTGAGACATAAATCTTCCTTAAACGGAGACTACTACATTTAGCTGGATATTTGTTTTTCTTACTTTTATAAATTAGGCATTGATTTTGAAAATCAGGTTGGTTTTGACAGGGTTTCCCATGAGCAGAACCCACCCTCATGGTATTTGTGAGCCCTCACTATCCCTAGGCAGTCACAGTGTGGCTCCCCCATCTCTGCCAGCCTTCCTCTGTGGCATGTGCCCACTACCTCTAGGGCAGCTGGAGTTACACTCACAGTACTGTATACAAGGGACAAAGGGCCCCTCCAATGTAGGGTAGGGAGGTGACAGGCTAGCAAAGTGACTGGGATTAGTTCCTCTGGGCCACAAGGTGGCTCTTGTCTTGGGTATGGATAGTTTGTAGAACTAGACCTGCTGCCCTGAGCCAGCTTCAGATCTTCCACGACAATGATCCTTCTACCTCCCGGCCTGAGGGTCCCACAGCGCAAACCTCTGGAAGTGAGACAGACAGGTTGGCCTGATCTTCCCTTCTGTGCTGCTTATTGCCTGAGAGGTCTTGGGCAATTACTGAACCACATGGGCCTTGGTTTCCTCACCTGTAAAATGGGGATAGCGGTTATCAGGGATTGTTACAGCAGAGAAACAGAGGATCACTATTGGGAACTGAACTGTATTTGTCAAGATCTTGGGTATATGACACAGGTACACCCAGCCCTAGGGCAGCTGTAGTAATGGTTTATCTCCTTCAACTCCCATGGATCCCTGCAGAAAGGTGGGCCTTCCTGTGACCTTTGTCCTTGTCTTGACCTGCCTGATTGTCTAATGCTGATTAAAGCCTCCTGGGGTGCTGCCTCCATCTGTGGTTTCTGCTTCCTGGTCCAATCTCCCCACATCCTTTTCCCTGGCTTTCCTTGAAGACTTGGCTGGGTGGACTAAACTTCTTCATCAGGTCTTTGTTCATATCTCTTACGCACACCCCTTGCCTTACTCTCTCTCCTCACATTTACATTCTCCCATTAGATCCTCAGTGCCTGAGGGCGGGACCATGTGCCTTGTCTGAAGAAGAAGCAATACCCAGCACAGTATCCAGAATGAAGAGGGCCAAGCGGAAAGATTTACAGATACTGGCCCTACTATCTGGCTCACTCTGGCCAGAGCCAGAGACAATCAACCTTGGTGTCCTCTTTCCCCTCTGATGCCTCCTCTCCATCAGGTCCCATCACTCCAGCTCCTCTTAGTCTACACCCCTCCCACCTGCCACAGAGCACCGCCCCAAACACTAACATAGTCCCTTTCTGTCCTGTCCTCCAGCGTGTGCTTCACACAGAGATGAGAATCTTCAGGAAAGCAGACCCGATCCCACTCCTTCTCTGCTTTCAACCCTTCAGGGATTTCTCTCTGCACCGGGGATAGAGAGCAAGGATCCGCCAGGAAGCGGGACAGCAGCCTACTCCTCTCTCCTGTGCCCCTCTTTCCCATTTTCTAGCTTTTGCATTGACTAGGTCTTCCAACGCCCTCCCCTCTGCCCAAAACATTCCCTTAGCTCTTCAGCTGAATTAAGCCTACCCATCCTGAATGTGTTTCTCAGTTCACTGAGGCTGCCCAGGAGAACCCGCCTGCCCTGAGCCCAGTCATGGCCACAGGGGGTCCGCCAGCTCTCTCTTTGCTTAGTCAATTACTTGCTTATTCTTTTGGATTAAAGTTTCCCATGCTATCTGGAGGTATTCAGTGGGTGGGGACCAGGCCAACTTTTGCTCACAACTGTATCCTCGGCACCTTAAACAGGATCTCACTCAGGTCAAACGATAAGGCTGAATGTTTGTGTTTGTCCAGTGAACGGACAAACTAGGACAAACTGTGCTAGGCTTTCCTATTTCAAATTAGCATTTCAAGAATGCATAAGATTTCGAGTCTCAGACACTTCACCCACAGCCTCTTGTTTCCATGGAGACAGTCAGAGCCTCCAGAACATAGAGACACTGGATCCATTCTCCCAGAATCTAGAAGTGAAAGTGGGTGTGATGGTGTGTATTTCTTGTAATCCCAGCACTTGGAGGCTGAGGCAGGAAGATTTGTTGTGAGTTTAAAGCTATCTAAAGCTACATACTGAGTTCAAGGCCAGCTTGGACCCCATGATAAACTCTTGTCTTAAAAACAAAACCCAACACACACACACACACACACACACACACACACACACCCCAAAATCAAATCAAGACAAAACAAAACAAAACCAACCCAGAATCTAGAATTCAGACTACTGAGTCCTGGCCTGGAGTAGCTGGGAAAGGAACTGCACTGGCTGCCACTGGTGTCCCACACCCCGACCCTGGGCCCCCAGCCTAATCTTTCTTCCTAAATTTCCTCCAATATACCTAGACAGGGCAATGTACTCAATTGCATAGAGTCCTGCCCAGGAAAAGTCCAAAGGGAGAAAAAGAGCCTCATTAACTGAGCCAAAGCTGCGTGACAGGCTGCGTCATCCCTAGACTGCATCACATAATGCAAGAAACGAACTCACAGAGAGAAAAGTGTAAGGGCGGGCTCAAGACCCGAAGAGCTGAGCTCCAGTGCTGACCCAGCTCCTTCCTAGCCATGGAATGACGCCATGGACACGTCAATCTCTAAGCTGTGGTCTCCTAATCTATAAAAGGGGATTGGCCGATAGATTGCTCAGCATGACTCCTGGAACACAGGCAGCACAAAAGAGAGGCTCCCTGGTCTGGTGAGGGTGGACAAGTAGTCTCTCCTCTAGGGCCAGGAAGATGCCAGCAGAGACCAGGACGCCTGATGGCCCCAGGTACCAGTATTCTGGCTGTGTGGGGATATGCTTTCATGGAGCAAAGAGGAAAGACATCCCAGCAAAGTGATGTCTTTGACCCTAGAGGGAACGTTCAATCTGTTTGAAGAGACACAGGCCATTCAGGGTTAAGGCCATGGGCAGCAAGCCGAGGTCAGAAATATAATCCTTCAAGTACCTTGGTGGGTGGGTGGCCTTGGATATACAATTGGAGCAAAAGGGGCTTGAAGACCAGAGACTAGGCCGACCACGCCAGCAGCACCCAGCTGGTGGACAGCAGACAGGCTGACGTCATAGCTTTGACCCTTCACTGCCTGCCTATCTCCAGGGTCCCCACACTCATGCTCGAGTTTCCTGGATACAACCCCCGAGGGGCATTGCCAAGGAAACTGTCTTTGGAAGGCTCATTATTCTTAGGAAGATCCATGGAGATGAGAGGGCTCTCCTGTTCTCTCTCTGCCAGGACATGGTGGGAACCTCTGCTTTGGTAATCACCGTGTTGTTTGGCAGTTGTCTGCCTTTCCCTCTAGACCATGGGCTATGTCTTTTTCATCTTTGTTTCGGCATATCTAGCAGATATGGAATGACAAAAACATCTGGGGAATGGCCTCTTTTTATTTTTTCTCTTCTATCCACTCATTGGGCAAATCCTATTTATTTTTCTCTTTTATCCACTCATTAGGCAAACCCTATAGCATGTACACTCTACTCAGCCCTGGGCCAGGAGTTCAGAAGTGAGACCCAGGCTGTGCCTAGAGCAGCCCCAGACACACTAGTTAACACACTCGGAACACAATGTCACCATCAGTGAACAGGAACCATGCCAGCCCTGCCTGGCCGTAACCCTGAGTGGCCTGTGTCTCTTCAAACAGATTGAACGTTCCCTCTAGGGTCAAAGACATCACTTTGCTGGGATGTCTTTCCTTTTTGCTCCACGAAAGCGTATCCCCACACAGCCAGAATACTGGTACCTGGGGCCGTCAGGCGTCCTGGTCTCTGCTAGCATCTTCCTGGCCCTAGCTGCCTTTGGTGCTCTGGGGTGGGTATTTATTCCTGTGACACAGCCCACCTTGGGATCTCAGTGGTTCTGAGATCTGGACAGTAACTGGTGTTGACATTCTGGGGCGTCCCTTCCAGGACCACCATACTGCCTGACCCGAGAAGAGACAGCAGTCATGTCCTTGCCCGAGCCTGTCTGGGTAGCATGTGCCCCACAGATAAGAGCTCCTCGGCCCTCACTAAACAGACTCCTATCCCTGACAGGTCTCAGGCAGCTCCCACCACTTAGGAACCAGAGCTCAGAGCTGACAGCTAAGCTGCAGGCACAACCTCCAAACAGAACACAACTTCTTAGCTCTGAACTCACCCCTTCCAACCTGTCTTCCTGCTCTCCTTCCCTGCCTGGCTAGGAGACCCTCCTTAGGGATGAAGACTCAGTTCTCGGCCGCCTACCCAGCGAGACCATCTCTGACTCCCACTCTGTGTTCTTATTCCTCCACGGCTGCTGCTCCCATCGGGCGATAACTAGGCTGTAGCTGTCTCTAGACTGGGTTCTCTGAGGACGTGGACAATGCTTGCTGCTTCCTTCCCTCTCCTCTCTCCTTCCCATAACATTTCACACATGCCTACTGAGTGTGTGGCCACTGAATACAGTTGGGCACGGGGAGGTGTGGCACGGGCTGGGACACAGTAGAGGCTGGCATTCTATGGGGAGCTAAAAAGTAAAAGTAGAGACCATGTGCTCTCCACATGGTCATTTGATTTGCACTACATCTAATTCAAATGACCATGTAGAGAGCACATGCACATTTTCCTAGCTTTGTTTGCCTCGGGATCTCTGGTCCTCTTTAACAGGGCTAAGGTGAAGAGAACCTTTTGCTAGGATACAGCTTTTTATTTTCAAATGCTCAGGCCCTGCAGCTTGGGATTGTTCTCACTTGAACTTTCTAGAGGAGGAAAGGAGGCCCAGAAGGGAAATACGAGTTGCCCAAAGTTGCACAGACAGTATAAGAATACATGACCCCACGGAGTAGCTCGCTCCTGTCTGCAAATACTGAGACCCAGGTACATCTACTGCTCAGAACCAAGTTTGACTGATACTGCCACTGACTAGCCTTAGCTGTCTTCTATGTTTTCTGCAGGACTCAGGCTCTGAAGCCTCAATGGCACCTCCGGAGAAATGTATCCTCAAGAACAGATCCCTAGCAGTGCCGGCTCAGTGCTCAGCTCCGTAGCCCTTCCTGAACTGACCATGCCAGACTGCCCCATCCCCAAGTTTACCTCCAGCATGCAACACACCCTAACAAAGAAAACAGTTCCAGAAAGCAGCAGCTTCCTGGCTCAAGGGCCAGCCTACCTGAGCACAGTAGCAGAAGGGACACCAGCCGGGCAGAGTTCACCCATGGTGGCTCAACAGGTGGAGGAGAAGCTGGAATCACAGGTAGGGAGGGGAAGGCTGCATCCACAAGGCTTACCCTCAAGTGAGTGTGCCCCACCCCCAATTTGCCTAGGAATCCGGGGCCTCTGGTGAAAAGTCACTGTAGCCCCTGAGAAGGGGGAAGGGGAAGGCTGCTTACAGTAGGGTGCAGGTGTTCTGGGATAGCAGAAATACTAGCTGCACCCGAGAGCTGGATCAAGAATGAGCTTTAGCGGCAACCACTGGCTTCAAACCCAGGCTCACACTCACAGGCTGTTTGATTTTGTGACTTAATTACTGAGTTTTGATTTCTTTATCTGTAAAGAGCCTTATTGTGAGACCAAGTCAGGTAAAAGCAAAACCACTGCTTACCCCCTTCCTGTGGGCTGGACTCTGTAAGCTCTGTAACTTACAAAAACCAGAGCCCAGGGCCAGGCTCCTGGTTCCCAGATTCCTCTAAGACTTGGGGGCTCCATCTCTCCACGTTGGCATGGGCTTCTGAAGTCAGCTAAGTGGTTAAGTGGCCCTAATAAATGTATTTACTTATTTATTTAAAAAAATCATTAAATATATTTTGTAGATTTGATCTTCTAAGAATGAAATGAATTCCCAGTTGTATATATAAGAAGTATTATCAAAAGCATCTTTGGTTGTTTTAACTCCAAGAAGGCAAAGTCAAGGGCAGAACTGATTCTCTGAATGGGTTACCAAGAACCTGGTGATCCTGTTATTGACTCTTTTTAAAATATAGTGTACTGGACTGAGGCTGCCAGACAGAAATGGCTCAGCTCTTATCTGATTCTGTGCTCCTGGGAACTTCCAAATTGATCTTTTTGTGTGCTCCTCTCCCTCCGGTAAAGCAAAGGATAGCAATCTTCAGCAATTAATCAAGGTCTGTTCCAGGTGTCCAGAGAGCTTCAGTGTAAAAGGACGTGTAATTGCAAGACTAGAATCTGCACAGGTGATTTATAGAGGCGCTCAGAGAGGAGGGAGCCCATGAAGGGCTGGAGCGGGCGGGGCAGTGAGAGTCATCACTAGACAGTCTGGATCTCAGTCCTGCTGTAGAGAGAGTGGCTGCTCCTCAAGTGGCTGCAGCTACCACCCTGTGACTCAAGGGGGTGAGAGGGAGGAGATGGGAGAGAAGTGGTCTGGAAGCAAAGCATCAGGAATTAAACTATTGCCAAAGGCAGTCCACCTTTCATCCTGCATCAGTCTCTCCCAGTACAACTGGGACCAGAGACAGGAACCTTTGCTAGCAGCACTCTTCCCAGCTGCCACCTGCAAGCTCCAGCACCAAACAGATTCTAAGAACACACGATTCCTGGCTGGCCCAATCTGCATTTCCTGACTTTGGATACCACATCAGTTTAGATGGTGATACAGTCTAGTATTATAGCAATGTCTACTATTACAGCAAAATCCTTGAGGCTTTTAGAAATCCTGAGACTCAGCCAAGGTCACAACAGCTAGAACAGTAGAGTTTGGATTAGAAAACAGGGCTGCTGCTGGCTCAAGTTCAGAGTGGGTGGTAGAAGGAGACACCTCTTTGCTATGCCAGAGATGAGAGAGCTCTGCGCTGAGCAGGGAAGGGGATGGGGCCAGTATTACTCTAGCTGGGCAATGGTGGACACACCTTTAATCCCAGCAGAGGCAGAGGCAGAGGCAGAGGCAGAGGCAGAGGCAGAGGCAGAGGCAGAGGCAGAGAGGCAGAGAGGCAGAGAGGCAGAGAGGCAGAGAGGCAGAGAGGCAGAGGCAGAGGCAGAGGCAGAGGCAGGTGGTTCTCTGAGTTAGAGGCTAACCTAGTCTACAGAGTTAGTTTCAGAACAGCCAGTACTACACAGAGAAACCTTGTATCGAAAACAAAAAACAAACTGTAACAAACAAAACGAAAGATTACTTTGTATCTGAGAGCTTGTGATTTTCTGAATTTAAGACTCTTAGAAGAGGTAGTAGCTACATCAAGAGCAAAGGGATGCTGACCCACCCAAACAGAGGCTGTCCATCATAAAGGCAGCTGACCTCTGCTTTGTTGTTGGCATGATGTGTATGCCACAACCACTCCTTTCTATACGAGCAGGGGAGGTTGTGATACAGAATAAAGAAGCCTTGTGGAGGCACCATGGTGAATGTGGGCACACAGTGCTTATGGTCACTCACCCATTCACACATTTAGGAGTCAACCAACACTTCAGAGGAGGCACCGTGGTGAACCTGGGAACACAGTGCTTATGGTCACTCACCCATTCACGCATTCAGGAGTCACCCAACACTTCAGAAGACATTCTCTGTGTTAGACACTGGGCCAGGAAGTAGATGACAGAAGGAGCTGACCCTTCCCCTGGAGGAGCATGATCCAGTTTTGGAGGGGAGGACACACACATGAGAGCTGATGACACAGGACATGTGATGAAGACACACACAGGGAGCATCTTACCCAGCCTGGAAGGTGCAGGCAAGGCTTCCTGGAGCAGTCCCCTGAGCCGAGTCTTGAAGGATGAGTTAGCCGGGTGAGAAGCAGAAGGGCATTCTGGGTAGGAGGGACAGCGTGGGGAAGGCATGGAGGTGAGAAGCAGCGCGATGACTGAGAATAAGCTTCTGCAGGCCGTGGGAACCGGAGCCGATGGTTTCAAGCAGGGGATGACATGACAGACTTGCAAGGCCCCTTTAAGAGCCCTCCAGCAGCATTAGCCCATAGCAGTGGCAATAATTTACTTTTCTAGGCACTTGAAATTTTGTTGGTCCCAGGTAAGATACCTGAGACTTTCTGTTGAGACAGCTGAGTACGGTCCCTAATGGGCAAGTGGCCAAGAACCACTCACACAGGGAGAGAGACAGACATTTCAGATCAACTCCAGTGTTGGGAATAAAAAGCACCAAGGAGTGTCCTCCAGTCTGTAGCCGAGGGGGTTCGGATGCCTGTTTTATCATGGCTTCTCTAATACCAACTGTGTTGCTTAGGAACGGAGCAACCTCTGGATTCCACCACACAGTTAATAACAGAAGACCTCCCAGATATACTCCCAGTTTGCACTGGATCCCAGTATCTAAGGGAAGTGCTGGGCGTGCTCGCTGGAGGGCTTGCGACGGCCAGGCCACAGTGTAATTTTCCTTAAGGGTCCCACTTGTTTGGAACCTGATTCATTCCAGCTAGCCCTAAGCTTCCTGTCTTTTAAGCTGGGCCAAGCTGGCCGGGGTCTTCCCCTTGGAGCTACCCTGTCTCATCTGATACCCGGACAAATGACTGTCTCACTGCACTCAGAGATAGACTGCTTTGTAAGCAATTAAAGTATAAATTGTTCGGATATTACTCAGTTCATGGACTCCAGAGAATCCAATAGCTAGAATTCTTTCAAGGGAGTTGTGTTTGGACTGTTGGACTCATTCAGCCTCTTCTATAACTAGTTTCTCAGCTGCATTCCTATCAATGAGGAAGCCATCACGTAACGTCCCAGTACTACACGGTATTGAAACAATCTGCCTAGTGTCTATGTGCCTTGCACTCTGGTGTCACATCCCCACTCTTACTGTCCCTCTTTCTAGGGAAGGGTACAAAGACTCCATCAAAGAGGCTAGTGAAGACCCAGCTTCCAGATGCCAACTCCACATGGTCTGAGGGCACATTCCATCTTAGCCAAACTCCCTGAGAAAATGCCTGAGGCATTTAGTCCTGCTCTTCTGATGCCGTGTGTACCTCAGGATGGCCTAAATGTTAGGGGGTACTGTGAGCCCTGCAGGTCCTGGGGCAAAAATCTAGGGTACCTGCCAGACTGTGAAGTGTAGCCCAGGAAAGGGCATCTCTGTCACCATGATCTCAGTGGTTCCAGCCATTGCCCAGGCTGTGCTGGGACAGAGTTTAGGGAGCAGTGGTCTGCTTTAACTGCTTGACGGCCGACAGAGTGCCTCCTGAAATTTTGATACCTCAAATGTGAGCATTTCAGCGTGTGAGCGGTCCATGGCCCTGGATACACCATAAGGTACCACTGGGATGCACAGTCTTCATAAGATGGCAATGATCCTAGGTGGATGCACCAAAAATATATAACTCTGAAGCAAGAATTAAAACTCACTTCTAACTAGTTTAGCAACAGTGACCTGTTTTAAAGCTACGTGCCTGGTTTAGTTGTTGGTTGTCTTAGGAACATGATATGAATCAGGGTTATCGATTCTTGTGATGGGGCTCCTGGCTGTGTTGGAGCCACAGGTGGGTGCGTTTGAGCCAGGTCACCTGGGTGATACAGATGAAGCAGGCCAAGTTTACCTGCTCTCTGACCTCTTCCCTTGGACAGTTCTTGCTCTGGGTCTGGGTCTGAGAGCATCTCTCTTCTCTCACTCTCTGGGCTACTCTTAGTGTTCTGATGTTCGGTACTTTCCTTCTTTTCTCTCTTTTGCCTCTTCTGCACCTCTGGTCTCTCCTGTCCTGTCTCCCAATCCTAATTAATCTCTCCCTTCACTGAGGGAAAGGAAAACTGACTAACACCTACCTAGATCTTTACTTGTTGAGCATTTTTTTTCTGTATCCTGTCTCATATAAAAGTAACAGATGAGTGCAAATGTCTTCCATTCATCTGGAAAACAAATATATAGTAATTTCAAAATATTAATATCCTAGATTGATTTTTAATACGGCAGCCCCAAATGCAGGGGTAGGGCCAGCAATGGAAGTGCCGCTCTAGGGCTCTCCGGTAGAATGGGAAAGAACCTGTGGCTGTGGCATGGTGAAGCAAGAAGCATGATGGCAGGCATGCAGGGCACAGGCGCGACCTGGATACGTGGAATGGAGCCCCAGTTAGTAGCCACCCACAACGGAACACTTGGCCTTTCCGCGACGGAACTCTCCACTGTCCTGTCCTTGCCACCCCTACCCTCAAGTGGACTACCCCTAGAACCTGAGCTCACTGGGTTCATGGCCCATCCACACCTTTGCTTGGTCACATCCCTCTGTTTGGCATGCTGTGGGTAGATTCCATTCTGTTCATTCTGTTCACCCAGTCATCACCTACCCATCTGCTGAGTCCTTCTCATCCATGGAACCAGCTAGAACAGACTCTTCCTCCATGCCCACTGTGATCAGAGGTATGGTCTCAGTCTCCTGGCTCCCCTAGTGCCTAGCACAGAGCCTGGCATACAACAGTATCCAATTGACACATGTTGGAGAAACGATGAGATCAAAGTCTTTGTCTCCTGCTTTACTAGAAGGACAACAGAGTGAGCGCCACGGTTCTTGCCATGAAGTTCTCCACCAACCCCACCTCTCCCCATCCCCGAATCTGCTCCCTTGCCTTGATGCCTGCCCCACACGCCCAGAACACTTATATCCTGCTGCCTTTCTTAGTGCCCTCCAACAGGAAGCTTTTTCTTATTTCCCACCCCCATGGGAAAAACTGTTCTTCATTGAGCTTCCAAGCTCCCTGACTCACTGGGTCCTTGTCTGAGCCACTCTTCCTGGACAGTTTTTCATTCCCATGTCAGGCACATGCACAACACACTGAGCCAACCCCTGGGTACAAGCTGTACCATGACCATGGATTAAATGAGCAAGCTGAAGGGCCTCTAGCACCCTTGCAAGCAGAGGAGGCCAGGGCCAACGCTGCTGCTGCTGGCCGCAGAAGGGGAGAGTCAGGCGGCAGCTTCTCACCATCATGAGGCAGTGGGTGGCTCAGGCAGTCTCTGGTCCAGGGACACGGCATGAAAATATTACACTACCTTGTTGGCCAGGGTGTCTCGGGGTCCATCTTCGCCTTTCCCAACATTTAGCTCTGACCGCTTGCAATTAGTACCTGAGAGGCAATCTAAAAGAGGCAAGCTGCATTATGGAGACCCCTGGGGAACCTGCAGGGCACAGTTCATCTTGTCCAGAGAGGCTCAGATGCCAAAAGTTGTCACCTTTATACTACTCAGTCTGGGCCTCACCAAGGAAATACGATCAAGAAAGTGGTGTTCGTCTTTAGCATTTATTTATAACTGGGGGGTGGAGGAGAACCCGTTGGTTTGCTTTCTGAGCAAGCACAGACCATGAAACGTCACAATCAATTGGCTATACACGAATCTTCTTTTTTTTTTTTTTTTGTCATCTTTTACTAACATCAGGAATGAAATAGCACCAAGAGAGGAGAGCACTACATGATACATAGACAATCTGTGGTATGCAACAAAACCCGGGCCACAAAATCCTAAGTAGACACTTCCTCTCTGCCTTGGTATGATACAGCTTCTCCTGCTATTTGGGAGCTGGGGCAGAGGACAGAAAGCTGGGCATAGCTTCCGGGAGTTTTGCAAGCAGGCCAAGTTAAAAAAAAAAAAATCTCCGTTCCAGCTCTCTTGCCCCAGGGTGAAGAGAGAACCGAAGGGAAATGTACAGAATGAGGAACAGGCTTGGTCACCTGCAGAGGGGCGACACCAAACACTGCTTGAGGAACCACGGTCAGTTTTGTCCAGGACACTTGGGAGACAGAACAAGACCTGGAGAGCTTTGTTTGTAAACAGTAGAAATCAAAGAACGTTTCTTGTCAGTGGAGTGAAACATTCAAGAGCAAACGGTGTTCGTTAGGTGGGTGTGTGAAAAAGAGGGGGGACGCTGACAGTCTGAAAAGAACATTCATTATCCAGGTCACCTAAAGCCTCAGGCAGGGCAGGGTAAGGAATTCATCCCCTAAGGCTCTGGGGGCCTTTGTGGTAAGCTATGGCAAACTACAGTGCACACAACACCAATTCAACTCAGTCACAGCACATGTGGGGTACTCATGCACCTCTGTCTGGATGTGTTGCTATAGAGACTTGTCTGCTCACCAAGCCTGGCACCAGGTATGTAGAACATGAACACCGAATGAAGGATCCCTTGTGCACTGTAAACTCTTGACTTACTCGATCTACAAAACATACGGTTATTCTACAGGGAAATCAAAGTGTGACTAAGAGCAGATCCTATTGGCTCCGGGGATTGAGAGGAACAAGCTGCGGCTGCTACAGTTGGAGCACTTGATAGAGTTCTCTGGTAAACAGTAAGGCTGGCTAACAGGTAGCCAGGAACAGTATTGAGCTCTAGGCATTTCTGGACAGGCCTGTGAAACCTGTGAGTTGTGGTAACAAGACTCATCGATGTCTCCTCCCTTCTCTAGCCTGTCTCCTTCACAGTCCGTGCCCTGAATCAAAAAAAGACGGCATCAGCTTATGCTGTGCACTTCATTTCTAGTCTGTTCTGCTAAAAACAAAGGCTTGCCCAGCACAGGTGCATTCATTTCTAAACGCGTCTCAAGCAGGCTCACAAGGTGCAAACGAAGCCTTCCCTGTCTGCATGGAGAGACTGAGTTGGCTCTTTGGAGCTCCACCTTCTCAAACAGCAGGGACCTGAAGACTCCAAGGAGCCACCAGACCTGCCCTCTGAACCACTCACCACAGGAGAAAGCAAGCTGGGGTGCACCATCCCAGCTACTGACCGAATGAGAACTTCCAGGACAGGAGCAACCTATATTTCACCAGGACATTTCTGGTGGATGGTTTGGGTTCCCTCATAAGTAAGGAGGGCAGGTTCCTTTCATAACCATTCCCTAATTCCTACTACACAACTCTAGGGGGCTTTGGCCCCACACACATGACATTGCAACACGGAGTACATCAAGAGCTGTTTCTAAGCATCCAAGTCAAAGATGCTTGCTAAGCTCTTGGCAGGACTTGCCAAGCACTCTGGCCAGATGCTCAGCACACTGACCTCTCCGTGGAGCGGAGCAGAGCAAGACCTCAGGGCTGGAGGGTGCATTGCCACCCTCACCGTCATGTCTACACACTCCACCTACACACTGTGGGACCAGAAAGTCACAATAAGCGTGCAATGTGCCATCTCACACCTGACCATTCTCTCTTAACTAGGTATTCGGCACATCAGCAGTATGCTAAGGGCAGAGAAAAGCAGGCTCCCATTGCTCAGAGCTCCTATACCATCTACAGCATCCCAAATACTCTCTGTCACCTCTGGCTGGCCTCAGCCAGTGGCCTATTACTTGATACACTATTCAAAGACCACCGATAGGCACAAAACACAGGCACACACTCCTAACAGAGGTTCCAGGAGAGGGTTTCTTCTAGTTAACAGACACAATTCCGTTTCACTGACAGTAAGGCCAAGGTTGGTTTCTTGTTCTTTTATCTTTAACATTTTCACAAGTTCTAATGGCTGAAGCCCAAGCTGAACTTGAGCAGCATGCAAGCATCCAGTGAACTT
>JADRCC010575159.1:0-10669 GCA_019843855.1 Hylomyscus alleni | reverse complement strand
CTGAAGCAGAGAGCTGCCTGATGACTCAGTTTTATGTATTTTAGTTTCCAAACATAAACAGTTTCTGCATATTTCCTGCAGATGGGGGTTATATTCAATAATCTCTGTGTAAGAAGGTTGGAAGCATAGGATTGGAAGTACGAGGCAGGGTAGGGGATTTGGGCAGCAGGGGCCCACAAGTCTTGACTTGTGCTTAGAATGTGGGTAGACACTGGCTCCAACCTGAGAGCTATGGGAAGAGGCGGACTGCAGCACAGGACGTGAGTGACTTGAGAGGTGGCTGAACACAGTTGGTGCAGCACTGGTTTCCCAAGGCCTAAGTATGTAGCATGTAGGGGAGTGGGGGGTGGGGGAGGCAGGTCACTTGGATAAAGTGATCCTCCTGTCTCCACCTTCCTTCTGTCCTCACACTCCAGCCCCAGTCACAAGTAGGTCAGGTCAAAAGCAGGGCTGTGTTCCCACTATGATTCCCAATGCGATGATCTGTCTATGCTTGGCCCAGGAATGGTACTATTAGAAGGTGTGGCCTTGGAGTGGATGTGTCATTGTAGGTGTAGGCTTTAGGACACTCATTCTACCTGCCTGGAAGTGAGTATTCTGCTAGCAGCCTTCAGATGAAGATGTAGAACTCTCAGCTCCTCCTGCACCATCCCTGCCTGGAGGCTGCCATGCTCCCACCTTGATAATGGACTGAACCTCTGAACCTGTAAGCCAGCCTCAATTAAATGTTGTCCTTATAAAGAGTTGCCTTGGTCATGGCGTCTCTTCACAGCAGTAAAACCCCAACTGAGACACCAACTAAGACCAGAACTTGAGCTGACACAGTAGGAGACAGTACTACCAACAGTATGGGCAAGCACAGGCTCCAGTCCCAGCTGGTTCTGACTCGAGGGTGGAACTGTGGACAGATCCACCTTTTGGAGTCTCAGCAGTAGCATTCACCCCACAGAGGTTTTCAAGGCTAGAAAGATAAGTGCATGAAACAGCTGGCACAATGGGTTCACACAGTAGGTGCTTCCTGAATGCCTTCCCCTCAAATGTGTTTGGTTCTCTAGGTGACTGTACCGGCTGGTTTTGAGGAAATGCCTCCGTGAGATCCACCCATAAGGCATTTTCTCAATTAGTGATTAAGGGGGGAGACCCCAGCCCACTGTGGGTGGGGCCATCCCGGGGCAGGTGGTCTTGAGTTCTACGAGAGAGCAAGCTGAGCAAGCCATGGAAAGCAAGCTGGTGAGTAACATCCCTCCGTGGCCTCTGTGTCAGCTCCTGCCCCCAGATTCCTGCCCTGCTAGAGTTCCTGTCCTGACTTCCCACAGGGATCTGGAAGTGTCCGCTGAATTAACCCTTTTCTCCCCAACTTGCTTTTGGGTCCTGATGTTTTTGTCACAACAGAAACCCTAAGACAGGGATCAGACACACGTGCTGCAGGTCTCTGTCCGGAAGGAGTCTCTGTGTGGCAGCGATGCAGAGCCACCTGTGGGAAGCCCGGCAAGTCACAGACAAGTCGAGCCTCCCGTCACCTTATGTTCATCAGGACTCCCTGAGTGACAGGTGACAGAACCCAACTCATAGCTTGAGCAGATCCTTACAACCAAACAGTTCCTGCTCCACTCTGTGGCAGGAATCCAAACGATGCGATGAGGACCTGGGAGAGTTCTGTCTCCTCATGGTATCAAGACAGTTGCTAGAGGCTTTAGGCTCACACCCACCTTCCCAGGCCCACCAAAGAGAATAAATGATCTGTTCTGCTTCAGCCCCCCCTTCCCCCATATGGAAGATTGAAGATGACTCTTGTTAGGTCCGGTGGCCCTGTGGCACAGAGGCTGTCCCCTGGGGTGGGTGTTGGTCATGTCGTTCTCTTTATCTGTGGGAAGCCCTGAGTGACTTTCCCTCTTTCTCCCCTGTCCTGTTAGTGGCCTTGAGTTTGGCATGTATCTTGCTCTGGCCAATAGCAAGTGAGCAGGAATGATATATCTGTCTGTGCAGGCTCGTTGACACTGGATTTCTACACACTCTCTTCCTCTTTTCTCCTTCCTTCTCGAAGGCTCTGGACCAGATAGAGGCAATGTTTCCAGCTTGGAGCAAATGTGCAGATAAACATATAGGGAAGAAACAGGCTTACCCAAAGTCAATGTGAAGGATGCTTGCTTAAAAGTCATTGTGTGGGGATCATTTGTTACACACCACCAGTACAAACTGACCAATACAAAGACAGGCCAGAACTGAGCAGGCAGAAGTAGCTTCTATGCCCCAGACAGGCAGATGAAGGGTGGATTTCCAAAGCTCTTCGAATCCCAAGAAACACCCTGGCCTGGTTTAGGGCTTGAATAAAGTGGGTGGCCCAAGGGTCGCTGGTGGACTTACTGAACTAGCCAAAGCAGCCCAGATGCCCAGGCCCTGACCACCCAGGTCAGATCTGGGATCTTGTCCTAGACTTAGTGTCTTTTAAAATTAATTAATTAGTTAATTAATTAATTAATATCCCTGTAGAGTCCCTTTCCTTCTCTGCTCCCATACTCCTCCCCCCTCCCCTCCCCCTCCCCCCTCCTCCTCCCTTTCTCTTCAGAACAGGGGAGGCCTCCCATGGATATCAACCAGCCTTGGCATATCAAGTTGTGGTAAGACCAGGTGCATCCTCTACTATTGAGGCTAGACAAGGCAGCCTCGCGAGGGGAAAAGGTCCCAAAGGGCAGCAATAGAGTCAGAAACATCTCCTGCTCCTGCTGTTCGGAGTCTCCCATGAAGACTAAGCTGCACATCTGTTACATATGAGCAGAGGTCCTACGTCAGTCCAGCACATGTCCTCTGATTGGTCAGCCTCTGTGAGCCCTCTGGGCCCAGGTTAGTTGATTCTGTGGGTTTTCTTGTGGTGTCCTCTGGCTCCTACAATCCTTTCTTCCCCTCTTCTGCAGGATCCCCCAAGCTTTACCTGCTGTCTGGCTGTGGGTTTCTGTTTCCATCAGCTGCTGGGTGAAGCCTCTCTGATGATGATTATGCTAGACTCCCGTCTGAGGTCCCTGGTGCCGGCATGGCCTCCAGGAAAGTAGATGGACTCATGGGATTCAGTGCCTTTTGAGGATTTCCTTATGGCAGTAACAAAAATAATAACAACAACACACAAGAAAGTGTGACTTTCTTGCTTGCTCTTAGTCTGCACAGCCCCAGGATGAGATCCAGGACTCTGAGCACGTCCAGGACTTGGCTTAGTCAGGGTTCCCTTGCGGAGTAGAGGCACCGTGACCAACCAACTCTTATAAAGGAAAGCACTTAATTGGGAGCTTGCTTACAGTGTCCGAGGGTGAGTCCATCATCAGCAGGATCGCGGGTGTGGGGGTAGACCAGAAGGTCTGGAGGAGTAGCTGAGAGCTTTACATCCTGATCCATAGGTGGCAGGCAGAGAGAGGGGAGAAGAGAGGAGAGGAGAGAAGAGACTGGGCCTGGTGTGGGCTTTTGAAACTTCAAAACCAGCCACGCGGTGGTGGCGCACGCCTTTAATCCCAGCACTTGGGAGGCAGAGGCAGGCGGATTTCTGAGTTCGAGGCCAGCCTGGTCTACAGATTGAGTTCCAGGACAGCAGGGACTACACAGAGAAACCCTGTCTCAAAAACAAACAAACAAACAAAAACAAAAAAACAACAACAACAAAAAAGAAACTTCAAAACCTAACCCTAGTGACACACTTCCTCTAACAAGGCCACACCCTCTAACAGTTCCACCAACTGATGACCAAGCATCCAAACACATGAGCCTATGGGGCCACTCTCAATTCAAACCACCTCAGAGACTGCAGTAACTTGTCTGAACGTTGGGTTATGTGTGTATTGTTAATCTAGTGAGTGTTTCTCAGGCTCCATCTCGCCTTGGCTCTCGGGGTTAGGGTTAGAGTTAGGGTTAGGGTTACATCCAAAGCTGTTCTGTAGCCTGACTGCTTCACTTGTCTCCTCTACCCACTCTCCACTCACTACTCAAGGCATCCCCCAAAACACTGTCAACTCACATAGCCCGTTGAGGCAATACTGTCCCGAGTGCAATGAGATCCAGCTGTCTTACCAGGTAAGGTAGTTAGTGTGTATTCCCCACATCCATGTCACCTGCCCCTCTTACAGCAGGACCATGGAAGGGCTTCTGTGTCCTCTCACTCCCTGTGAAGGTGAGTGTCTTAAAAAGTTCTGCTGTGAAGAGGCACCATGACCAAGGCAACTCTTTTTTTAAAGATTTTATTTATCTATTATTATATGTAAGTACACTGTAGCTGTCTTCAGACGCACCAGAAGAGGGCGTCAGATCTTGTTATGGGTGGTTGTGAGCCATCATGTGGTTGCTGGGATTTGAACTCACGACCTATTGGAAGAACAATCAGTGCTCTTACCCGCTGAGCCATCTCACCAACCCCAAGGCAACTCTTATAAAGGAGAATATTTCACTGGGGATAGCTTACAGGTTAAGAGGTTTAGTCACCACGGCAAGTTCCACCATTATTGTGCTGGATGCACACAGGCAGGAAAAGGAGCCGGGGGTTCTACATCTGGATTGGCAGGGAGCAGGGAGGAGTGAGCCCTGGGCCTGCCCTGAGCTTCTGAAACCTCAGCTCACCCTAGTGACACACTTCCTCTACCAAGGTCACCCCTTACTCCAACAAAGCCATGTACCCCAATCCTTTCCAATAGTGCCATTCCCTACGAGCCTGGGGGGGCGGGCATTTTGAACTCAAACCACTGCATTGGCTTGTGACCATGACAGAAGAGAGATTCCTTCTGAGGCTACATTCTGACAGGGGACATAGCTTCTACTTGGCTTTCTTGGGACACTCTTGAAACTGGCCACTGGCCTGTAACAGCTTAAGCCACCAGTGAAGTGGACCACAGGGCTCTGGCCGTAGCCAAAGCGAGCCGTATGAGCCAGCCTTCTTGGAAGAAAACCCTCCATTCTGGGCCAAGTGCCCAGCTGAAGCGACGGTGGGCTGATGAGTGAGCAGCTTATAGCCAAAGGAGCCTGCAGGGGGGAGAGAGAAGGGGAGGGAGGCGGCCCAGGACAATGACATCACCTACGTGCTCACCGTGTGCCCAGCAGCTTGAACACAAGATGCTCCTCTGACGAGGGAAACCAAAGCTCTGATAACGAACAAGACACAGCTTTTATCTGAGGCCACTCAGCTAGCACAGAAACTACCAGAAACAACAGAAAGATGCTCACGGATGGGGCAGCAAGAGACCTACCCTCTCTTCCTTCCTAGCCACAAGGCCAGTGGGGTCCTGCGCTGTCTGGTCAGTATGGAAGACTACTGGCCAACCTACTATTCTTGGGCTCATGGATTCTTTGTTCCTGGGTGTTATGCTAGGTGCCCTTGAGGAAGAGGATACTCTGTGTGATGATCTGGGGCCTGTGGGGACATTGGTCAGGAGTAAGTCAGCTGTACCCAGCTTCACCATGCATTCAAGACTTCACTGTGGTCAGGGTGACCTTAGCCAATTTTATCTATCTATCTATCTATTTATTTATTTACTTTCCATCTCGACTGAAGTCTCCCCTCCCTCCTCCCCACCCAGTTCCTCTCCCCCGTCCTCTAGCATCCACTCCTCCTCCTGTTCTCTTCAGAAAAGAAGAGGCCTCCATAGCCACCAAGATATACCAGCCCTGGCATACCAAGTTGCAGTAATACCGGGCACACTCTCCTACTGAGGCAGCCCAGGACAGGGAAAGGGTCCCAAAGGCAGGCAACAGAGTCAGAGACAGTCCTTGCCCCTGCTGTTAGGAGTCCCACTTGAAGACCAGACCTTGGTCATTCTTTTGTGGGCCTTGCCTTTGTGGCTTTTTCAGAACATTCTCTTACTTAAGGAACATTGTTGAGCCGAGCTAAGCCTCTGTCACGGGGCTTCGAGGCGCATTGCTTGGATTTGACTGCCCTATAGCCTGGCCTGTGGACTCCTCATCTGGAGAGAAGTGTTCCAGTGCCCTGTGAGCTGTGGAAGGACCACCTGCCCCAGATCCCTCGGCCCTGCAGCCCCCAGGAATTAACTGCACTTTTTTTTTTTTAAAATCTGGTCTTTCCTGGAAATGGTGGGAAAGACCACCCAGGCTCTGGCACGCCCTCTAAGCTCCTATCCTAGCTGGGGCCAGAGCCATTGAGAGGCCAACTTAGGAGAGTTCTCCAAGCCTCATTCCCCTACTGCCCATGGGTCAGGTCGCCCATGGGGAAGGGAACCTTGCAGGCAACTTGCGTGCTCACCCCAGCTCCCAACAGGCTGACTCTTCTGCTAGCACAGGCTTTCAACTATAACATTATTGTATATTTGTTTCTTCTGACTACAGAATGAGACAGAGTCCTTTCAGAAAGTATACAGATTGACAAGCCAACAGCAGATTGCCACGGACACTGTTCTGTTAGATTTGTGCTTTGGTTATGTTGGGTCCCAGACCAGGACAAGGGACTGAGTTGCATATCTAACATACCAAAGTGGGCCTGGCCTCCAGGTTCTCCCAGCATCCCTCAGTCCCTACCTGTTATAGGGCATGGCTGGCAATCCCACCCTCTGCCCTGAACTCTCTAGTCTAGAGGGACTGGGCTTCCCCTCTCCCAGAAGGTCCTCCCTGTATAACAGAGACATTTCAGTCCCTTCTCCCCTCTGCATTTTCTCTCTCCCTGTGTGCACACACTCTTTCTCTTCTTCCCCTCTGTCTCCCTCCGCATGGCAACTTCCCCAGCCTTGTTCCTTGGGACCAGTGAACATGCCACAGAGCGGCTTCCCTAATAAACCTGCATTTATGTACTTATGTTTCCTTTTTTTTTTTTTTTTTTTGGTTTTCCGAGACAGGGTTTCTCTGTATAGTCCTGGCTGTCCTGGAACTCACTCTGTAGACCAGGCTGGCCTCGAACTCAGAAATCCGCCTGCCTCTGCCTCCCAAGTGCCTCCGGCGTTTATGTACTTTAACTTGGCTTGAATCCGCTCATTTCACCGGCAGAGAATAACTTATCAGCATATCTCTTTGGTTCTCTGAGTTCCTAGGCTTGACCACTTTATCTCTACTGTGGTAGCTAAAGCCTGCCTTTTGCTGCCTACACTTTCCTGTCCCGCCCCCCCCATTTCCCCACCCCCCACAGTCTCATGTATGCCATGCTAGCTTCAAACTTGCTATGCAGTTGAGGACTGAATCTTTGATTCTCCTCCCTCCAGCACCTGAGGGTGCGAGGGTGGGGGTTAGTGTCAGGTAGCATTTCCTGTGGAGGGAGAGTTAGGGTCAGGTAGCATTTCCTGTGGAGGGAGCTTCATGCCTGCCTTGGCCTTCCCTCTTGTTGGGAAATTGATTTGCCCTGTTGCTGCGGATCCCTCTGATGTTATTGGACCCAGCGTTCCCAGGCTTCCATCACAGACTGAGGGCCAATGGCCCTGCAGGAAACTTCCAGGGTTTTGGTGCCCAGTTGGGAGTGGTGAGGCACCCATCCTCAAGGATCAAGTAACTCCTGGGGTCTCGGTCTCTTCCGTGTGATCGGCCATGGTTACTATTTCCACTTAAACTGATTCAATATATTACTCTAAAATGTATGTATTCATGACATTGGTTCTGTTCCTCTAGAGAACCCTGGCAAATACACCGGGCTTCATGCATGCTAGGCAAACATTGTACCAACCAAACCCAGCTCCAGCCCCCGTGAGCTCCCTTTGAGGTTCCCACTGTTTACTAGCCCCAAAGGCCGCTTAGCCAATGCTACGACCTCCCTTGCTGTCTCCCTAGACTGTGTTCCTGATTCTTTTTGAAGGGCTTGTCTCCAGCTCTGACTGTCACGTCTGCTGGTCCCTGGATACCCTCCTGTGATTAAGAGAGAAGATATAAACACTGGAAGAGAGAAAAAGCCTTTCTGTTCCTGGGAAGGGTGTGCAGAATGGCGCTTATCTTTGTAAGATGGCTTAGTGGCCATCTGGTCATTCTCTTAGGACACCAAAAGATCCCAAGAGGATCGGCTGATGCACTGAGGAGCAGGACACTCAGGTGGCGGGGGGCGGGGGGGGATAGGAAGGGCACCAGAAGGCTACCAGGATCCTGAGCCGAGGGAAAAGGAGGGCTGGGACTCCCCAGGCTCCTTGCGCAGACTCTCTCTCTTACAACACTAGTTTTTAAAGCAGGGTCTCTACGCTAGGTTGCTGACCATCCACTGGACTTAGTTTTCCACTGCAAAGCAAACCCCACTGGATCTTCTACTGAGGTGGGGGCTGCAGTTTCACACTGAGTTGGAGATGCAGGGCTGGGGTAGTTGATGAGAGTGTGACAACCTGTCCTGGTTTTCCTGGAACTGTACCTGCCGTGGTTCCAAGAGTCCTGCCTCCCCAGAAAGCCAGCTAGCATCCAGTTGGATTGTTTCACTCCCACCAATGCCAGCTTTCAGCCAGCTCACAGGTCTCCACCTCACGTGTCCTCAGCTCTCTAACGGCCTTGATGACTCCGACTCCCATGCCTTTCCTGTGTGTATGCGTGCATGTGTGTGCATATGTGTGCATGTGTGTATGTGTCTGTGTGTGTCTATGTGTTTCTGTGTATGTCTATGTGTGTCCATGTGTGCATGTGTGCATATGTGTGCATATGTGTCTCTCTGTGTGTCTGTGTGTATACACATGTGTGTATGTCTATGTATTTTTGTGTGTCTGTGTGTGTGCATGTGTGTCTATGTTTGTGTATGTCTGTGTGCGTCTGTGTATATGGATGTGTGTAGGCATGTGTGCACATGTATGTATAGGGGTGTCTGTGTGTCTCTCTGTGTATATATGTGTATGTGTATATGTGCATGTGTGCATGAACGTGTGTGTGGGTGGGGATGCCTGTGTGTCTGTTCATGTTTGTGTGTGCCTGTCTGTGTGTATGTGGGTGCTGGGGTGTGTGTCTATGCCCGTGTGTATATGTATATGTGCATGTTCCTGTGCATATGTCTTTGTGAGTGTGTGTATGGTGTGTGTGTGTATGTGTGTGTGCGTGCTTTTCCTTTCCTGTGTCTTGGTTTTTGGGGACAGGGTTTCTCCCTATAGCTCTGGCTGTCTTTGAACTTGCTCTGTAGACCAGGCTGGCCTCAAACTTAGAGATCCACCTGCCTCTGTGCTGGAGTTAAAGGCATGCACCACCATCGCCTGGCCCTTTCCTGTGTCTTAGGGGAACTGACTGGTTTTGATGCATGGTACTTCTGTGGGCTTGGGGATACATGCCTAACTCTTTTATGTTTGAGTGGTTGCGTGCCAATTCGAGAGCTCTGGCTCCCCTAGTCACCCTCTCTTTACTCTGGATCCTCGCAGTGGCTACCCCACTGCTTCTTAGTGTTGAGTTCGCTGTGGAGACATTTGCAGGTTTTCCTTCTCTGGGCAACCTACCCTTTCTATCTCCATCTTAGGAGAACTCATTTTGTCCTCGATGCTCTGTGCCAGAAGTGGACAAAGGTTCAAAGTTCATAATTGTCGTGGAACACGGTCTCCCATGCCAAAAAGCGGCCATCTTCACTGGACCAGTGTTTGCAAGCGTCTGTTACATCTGACTTATTGACTGTTGACATTGCTCATAGGAGGAGGGTGGGGAGGGTCATTGGACCCTCACCTGAGAACCTGCCAGCTCCTCTCAGCCATCTGTATGCAATTCTACCCTAATTGCATGTGGCCTTGGGTCTCAGGAGATGCTAGGGGAAGTTAATTGAAAGGGAGACTCCATCTCTTCTGCTAGGAAGCCATCGTCCACGCTGGTTAAAGACTTTCCAGTGCAGCTGCATTTGGGTCACCCACTTCCTGCCAGTAACCCCCCTCCCATGGTCTATAAGCAAACCCAAGGAACGCGTTAGTTTCTCAGGGTAACATTGTACTTCAGTTTGTCATTGGGGCCTTATAATGAGGGGGTAGATGCCATCTGTGTCTCCCAGGGAGGGAATTCTCACAACAATGGCTAGGAAGTGTGTTTTTCTAGAGAGCTGTATACACAAATTTTAAAAAAAAATCTGAATAAAAAGTTATCCACTCAAGTGGTGACATGGATTTGTAATCCAGCCTCAGGAGGCAAAGGCAAGAGATTTAAGTCCAAAGTAGTCTAGGTGCCATAGTAAGACATTTTTTTTTTTTTTTTTTTTTTTTTAAAGAAAGCTATTGTTGCTAGAAAGGAAGCTGCTTTTCCGGAGGACCGGGTTCAAGTGCCACCATTCACATGGCCACTCACAGTTATCTGTAACTCCAGTTGTAGGGGATCTGATGCCCTCTTCTGGCCTCCCTGGGCACTGCATTCTCAGGTACACAGGCATAACACGCAGGTAAAGCACCCATCCACAAAAAATAGAAACTTTAAAAATTAAAACCTAAATTTTTATTAAAACTTAAATTTTTATTAAAAAAAAACTATCCGCTAAGAGAAAACTTGTCTAGGGGTACATTCCTTCCTATGGTGGGGTGGGGTTCAGATGGCTCCCCAGTGGGTTGAGCCCCGAGAACTCTCTCTGTTGACTTATAGGGTCTCTTCTGTCATTGTTTCCAATGAGTTGTTAGAGGTTAGGGCGGAAGGGTTGGCATGTGTGCTGATGGAGGGTGGGAGCATCCAAGGAGCCCTGCAGAGAGGGGGTGGGGGTCGGGAAAGGGCAGGGCTGGGCTGATGTGGTGATGCACATTTTAACTTCAGCACGCAGGAGGATCTCAGAGTTGGAGGCTAGCATGGTCTA